>ONZH01023843.1:25000-53285 GCA_900303285.1 Rhinella marina | reverse complement strand
TGTACTGTGTGACATGTGTGGGGCCAGAGCGCGGTTCCGGCTCCACACATGTCCCTGCGGCAGTCCGGATCTGGCAGCACCCTTCACCTGCCGGATCCAGACTGCCGCTAGTGTGAAAGTAGCCTTACACTGATTTGACTTGGTATAAAGTACAATAAAGCCAGGCACAGCCACTTAGCAATACACACAAATAATTTAGCTCCCACAGATACTCCCTCATTTAATCTTAAATCACCCAATTAACACACACTTGAAATCAAACACTCAACCACTCACAAACTCACATTTTTTTCTGCTTGTACAGGTGCTGCTGCCAAACAACTTCGAACCAGACTGCTGTTTTTCTAAGTGGTACAGCAATGACTATACTGCCAGCTACTTGGCTTGGTGGCAGTTAAAGGGGTTTTCTGAGTTATGAAAAAAAACCATATAGCACATTTAATCTGACGGGCAGCAATATATAACTAAGCTAAGCAAGTTTAGGCAAAAAAATATATATATATTTCCTAATTTCCCTGATTCTTTTCTGGCCTTTGTTTACCTACAATAAGAACAATTTCTGCCCCTCCCCCTGCTCTGCAAAGGGAGTGAATAACAGTGCTGCCCTGAGCCATAAGTGGCATGTCTGCCTGATAGCATGTCTGCTATCATGTCTGCCTGCTAGCAGCATGTTGTATGTGTAGGACTACAAGTCCCAGCTGTATAATGACACTGCTGATACACACAGGATCTTCCCCCTACCTGTTCTTGTGCAATACTTCTCTTCTTCTAGATCTTCTCTAGTCTGTCAGCTCCTGTGCCCAACTTTGTCTCCTCACTGCCTACAGCCCTAAGTCTATACTGGCTGAAGGGGTTAAAATCTTATCTGAAAGAATCCAGGGAGAGAGCATCAGCCGGCAGTGTTTGGGGCGTGGCCAACACAGTGACATCTGGTGTACAGACTCTTATCTGCTTGTACACGAAACCTCAGCAGAGCAGAGAGAGAAGCTGACATCACAGGTCATGTGACTCTCAGTGGAATATGAGAAAGCAGCAACTGAAGTTAAAGTAAGTGCACTGAAAAAACAATACATTTGCCTAGTTAGAAACATACAAAGGACAAAAAAATAACTTGGACAACCCCTTTAAGTCTGCATAACACTGGATTGCTCAGTGTACACAGTTATTTCCTTGCCGCACATTATATTATCGATGGCTGACAACTAAGCAGAGGAAGGGTCTTAGCAAGAGAACCAGTAACTGATTGTGATGATGACAAGCACATCATTTTATTTGCAGATGGAGACAAGAAGACATCAGTTGAGGCAGAAGGGGACATGAACCTGGGAAGTGACTGCAATCACTTTAATTGGCTTGATATTTTGTCCCTGGCATTAAAAGGGTTGTCACAAGACTTAAAGGGGTATTCCCATCTCACAAATGTAGTTTGTATAATTAGATATAGCCATACCAGTATTATTACTAATAGAATGTATTTATATAAAATGTACAGTTTAGAAGATTTTCCTATTTGTATATCCATTGTCCCACACACATCAGTCAGGCCGTTGCCCCTAGTTACCACCACTGCAGCCACGTAGTAGTGGTGGTCGGCTTGCTCTTGTTCAAACCCGCTCTGAGGTAACTGCTGTATTGTGAACGCACATTACATGAGCATGCGCTGACACATCTTAGGGTTGTAGCATTTTTGTCTGTGCTTCCAAAATGCAGAGAAACGGATCCTGTTCAAAGATCAATGAATCTCTATGGAGCAGGATCCGTTTATAAAGTCTGCATTTTGGACGGATCCTGACCATTGTGTTTTGGACTGGTAGCATCCAAAACGCAGATATGAAAGTACCCTAATATGTGTCTCTGCATGATCATGTAATGTGCAATGTTCACAATACAGCAGTTACTTCAGAGCGGGTTTGAACAGGAGCAAGCCAGCCACCACTACTACATGGCCGTGGTGGCCGTAACTAGGGGCAACGACCTGACTGATGTGTGTAGGACAATGGATATACAAATAGTCAAATCTTCTAAATGGTACATTTTATATAAATACATTCTATTAGTAATAATATTGGTATGGCTATATCTAACTATACAAACTACATTTGTGAGATGGGAATACCCCTTTAAATGTATCCCCTATCTACGGGGACCCCATTCTATTGATTGGTGAGGTTCCCACAGGTTGGTCCCCACTGATCAGACACTTAACTAGAATCCTGTGGGCTTCAGAACATGTTTTAGAGCCAGGCCTCCCACCATCAGCAGCATGTTGAATAGATGTGCAAGACCAAGATGCATTGCTATAGGCTATAAAGATATATGCCCCTCACTCACTAAAAAAAAAAAATTGTGGAAATGCAACTGTAGTAAGTAAGCTGTAAAATATTCAACACACTAAGGGCTCATGCACACGAACGTGTGCTGGCCGTGCCCGTGCTGCGGGCCACATACGGCGGGTCCGCAATAAACGGGCACCGGCCGTCCGCATCACGGATCGCAGACCCATTCACTTCAATGGGTCCGCGATCCGGGAGTTGCAGAGGCACGGATCGGAACACCATGGAAGCACTACGGTGTGCTTCCGTGGTGTTTCTGGCCGTGCCTCCGCACCGCAAAAAAGTAGCGCAAGCACTACTTTTTTGCGGTGCGGACCCTCGGATGCGGATCGCGGACCCCATTCAAGTGAATAGGTCTGCGATCCGCATGCGGTGGCCTCACGGTCAGTGCCCGTGCATTGTGGACCGCAGTTTGCGGCCCGCAGCACGGGCACGGCCGGAACACGTTCGTGTGCATGAGCCCTACTGCTATTCATTTTAAAATTCAATGGTGTTATTGCATTCATATTTGTTTGTAATGTTTGCTACAGCCAGTTCATATCTGATATGACATCCACTGATAAATTACTCCGGTCTGTTTAGTCCCTCGGACAATTCATTTCAATTAGTGCTAAAATTTCTGGTTTCTGTTGCAGACAGAGTCTTAAAAAAGAATAAAAAACACATAGACTTAAAAAAATCATATTGTACAAATCCAGCTTAACTATATAAATGCAAACCCTATTAAATGTACAGTACAGATTGTTTATCTTCTTACAAATTGCCTACAGTTTTTCATGTAGAGGAAATTCATTGTTCTTTTCACTAATCTTCCGACTATAATCCCACTATAATTTTAGGCTAGGCCTAAATACAAATTTAGCCCTAGTCATAGATTTTTACTATAGAGCTGCAGTTGTCATTCACCTTGTGTACTCTACAGCTGCAGGAAAAATTAAGCGGACCTTTGGGAATTTCCTGGTTATATGATTGTTATCTATGTCACAGTTATAGACAAACACAATCTAACTAAGTTAATAACTCACAAATAGCCGTTACCATTCAAATCTTTTTTTAATGTAATAATTTATAATTCTGTCACAAAGGGTGACTGTTTTTCTAGATGTGTGACTGGTAATTTCTCTTTCACTTTGTGCAGGTCATCTAATAAATCTTTTCTCTAAACTACGAGATTTTACGAGATTCGCTCCGTTAGATTCGAAAATGTTCTCAAGGCTTTCTACGCATTCGCTACATACTTGTCTGATAAATAGTATGCTAATGCTACATATAAGTTACTTTATACGCTGATTCGTACAAATTCTGTTAATTAGCGAACTTTTACTGTTAGTTCATTATTCGTGCGGCAAAAGCCCGGGAAGAAAGCGGTCACCTGACCTAGTGGGCAGGGCTTGCTCTGTTTGGCTCAGGCTCGGTAAGCCAGTGATGCATCACTTATGATGCGACTGTTGAGACGAGCAGAAGCACTGTTGTGAAGTTCTGAGAGACTGAGACCTGTGTTGTTGAAATTGGGTTGTAATTCTTCTGGAAATCCATATTACACATCAGGGATACTGCAGGGCAAGTGCAGGGCTAGTAATTAATCAGGCAGGGAGAGAGACAAGAACAAAGACAAAGACCAGCTGCAGGGCCACAGTCAAGTGAAAAATGTCTGGAGTGCATAAGCAAAAGGGGTCCAGTTCCAGCCAGACCTCAAGCTCTAAAAAAAGGAGAAGGTGGCACAGGGCAGCAGTGCCAAAGGACCTGTAACTGGAGCTTCTACTTGTAGAATTCGTAATAGTTGGCCACTGTTCAATCAGGCTAACTCACAAAGGAGCAAAATTGTAGTGGAGGAGAAAGTGGATGAGGTAGTGGAGTGGATGGCATGCTCATCTCAGTCACAGCCGGATGATCTGCTGTCATCTGCTGATACAGTATCTATATGTAGCCAGGGGTAAGACTCAGAGCGTTCCTCCTGCTCCACCATTCCTCTCCAGCAAAGCCCGTCATTTTCTGCCACCTCTCGGGCTTCAGTGCTCCCTCCTAGTGGTGTCCCTTCTGCAATTTATAAAAAAAAGGCCACGGAACCCCACCGCATAAACCAGCCTCCGTGAGGATTTCTTAGAGGGCAGTCAGAGTTTGGACTGTTCGAAATTGTCGGTTGGTGGGGAACAGCCTAATTCACAGTCTGAAAAAAAGTGGTGGCATGCATGTCTCCACCTCCTCTTATTCGCCAGCCGTCCATTGCCGAGTGCGTGGCCAGGAAGCAGTTTTACGCCACAAGTAATCCGACAGTGCGCAAACTGAATGGTCACCTGACAAAGTTGCTGGCTGTGCAGTCTCTGCCGTACCAGCTGGTTGACTGCCCAGCTTTTAGGGAGCTAATGGCTTGTGCTCAGCCACGCTGGCAGGTCCCTAGCCGGCATTACTTCTCCAACAAAGCTATCCCCGCCCTTTACTCCCACGTGGCTGACAATATTGGACGCTCCCTGCAGCTGTCTCTCTGCAGCACCGTGCATGTCACGGTGGACACCTAGAGCAGTGTTTACGGCCAGGGGCAATACATGTCCTTTACTGCCCACTGGCTGAATATATTTAGTGGCAACGAGGCAGGAACCCAACAGCAACCGGGCCAATTGCTGTTGGCACGCGCTTTCAGCCAGGATTGCAGCAGACCACCCAACAGCTATCTGCTTTCACCTCCATGGCCAGTCCACCTGCAGGAGCGTCAGGGCAGAGAGTTAACCCCCCTCCTTCATATCATATGTGCCAGGTAAAACGCTGCCATGCAGTGTTAGACTTAATTTGTCTTGGCAGTAGCAGCCATACAGGCCAACACTTGCTGCATTACATGAAGCAGCAAATAGCGCACTGGCTGACTCCACACCAGCTGGAAGTGGGCAAGGTAGTGAGTGACAATGGGACAAATATAGTGGCAGCGCTCAACCTGGGTCAATTCACGCATGCTCCCTGTATGGCACGTCTAGTCTTGAGCGAGCATGCTCGGCTGAACTCGCTGTTCGGCCGAGCATGCCTACGCTTGGGTCCACTCGGTGTTCAGCCAAACATCAAGTGTACTCGAGCGCAATGCTCGAGTCTCTTCCCCGCACTGTAATTGTGATTTGTACGCTAATGCGTACGAATTTATATGCTAATGCGTACGCATTGTGTACGCTAATACGTACGCATTTGTATGCTAATGCGTATGCATTGTGCGCTAATGCGTACAAATTCAGTTAATTAGCATACTTTTACGAGTGAAAGGAGTAAAAGAGGAGAAGTCGCGAATCTGACCTTTTTCTATTAACCAGACACCCTCCCCTCTTCCGAGCGGGGGTGCCTGGTTTAGTCCCATTGACTAACATTATGCTCGGGTGCTCGCTCAACACTACACATGTCCTAAATCTAGTGGTGCAGAGTTTCCTCAAAACATTCAGTGGCCTGTGCACAGTGCTGGCATAGTCGCGGAAGCTTTACACTCATTTGAGCCATTCATATGTATCTCGCCACGTTCTGCTGGAACTGCAGCGACAAAACGGTCTTCCGCCACACCGCTTAATAGGTGACGTGCCGACTCGGTGGAATTCCACTCTTCATATGTTGCAGCGGCTCCTTGAGCAGCATAAAGCAGTGGATGATTTTGTCCAGCAGCAGCCAGAATCTTCCACCATAGGGAGCAGGTACGGCTTTAATTTCCATCAGTGGAGGCTGGTCCGAGATGCCTGCACTGTTCTAAGGCCCTCTGAAGAAGCCACAAAATTGGTCAGCTGGGACAGCTGCGGTGTGAATGATGTAATTTCACTAATATTTGTGCTGGAAAAGACACTGACGCTCATGCAGCAGGGGGCAATGGAGGAAGGAAATCCTGGCCATCTGTCTGCATGTCATGCTGTCATTGTAGGGGAGCCCCAATGCCAAAGTTCCCTTGCGGTGCAGGAGGAGGATGAGGAGCTTCAGTTAGAGGAGGTGGGGAGGAGGAGGATTTTAATGAGGATGATGATGACCAGGAGGAGGAGGAGGAGACACAGCTGGAGGATGAGGATGATGAGACTTTCAGGGACACTGAAATGTCTCAGAGAGAGGCTGAGATGGAAAGAACTGGCTCCTCGGGCACGCTGGCCAGGATGGCGAGCTGTATGCTCACATGCTTACACACTGACAGGCGTATCCTAAAAATAAGGCAGACAAACGAATACTGGCTGGCGATGCTTCTGGACCCACAGTATCAATCTAACATGGGGTATTGTTTTCCTCCCCAGGAAAGGAAAGAGAAATTAGCATCATTGCGGGAGAAGCTATGTAGTAGCCCCAGCCTGCTGCCAGCGTGTCTGAGAAGGAGGTCCGGCCGAGTCATCCACCTCCTGCCACAACCAGCAGCTGCCAGTTAAGCCTAATGAGTATGATGCAACAATTTTTCTCTGCCTCCCAACAGCCGCAGCCAAGTGAGCAGGCCCAGACCACCCGTCTCAACGAGCAGGTTCAGGCATACCTGAAGTCTGGCTCGCAAAGCCTCTTCTCAGACCTCCTGGACTTCTGGGCAGGCAGATTACAACAGTGGCCGGAACTGTCCCACTATGCACTAGGGCTTCTTTCCTGCCCACCTTTATAAAAATGAATAAAGGCTGGATTACATCCAAATTTCATACTCCTCTTGCTGAGGCAGATAATTAGATCAGGCCTTGTAGGGCAGAATAGTCTGAGTCTCTTCCCACTGTTGCTGTCAGCCGGCCCATAATGTTACTGCCAAATGTCTTGTGTCATGTCACGGGCTGTGTGAACCCGACGTCTCCAAACCATAAAAGGGACAGGACACAGTAGGGGGTACAGTGACCAGTAAAATAGTAAAATAGGATACATGCAAACACAATGCAACAGCACTTTGCTATATATGTGGACTCTGCTCTCCCTGAACTTATTTGAGGTCAGTTGGGACATGGAGAGGTATCATACAAAATAGGTTCTTGTCCAAAAGATGTCACCTTGCCATGGTGGATCGAAAGTAACTTTGTCTTTTTTCGGTAAAATAGAGTAGACAGTGAGCAGTAAGATAGGGCAGACATGGATGAGAAAGAGTGGTCAATGTTACAGATCCACTTCTTATGGATCAAGACGGATCAGTGGTGAAGAGGAACCACCGTGTCAAGTACCCAGTTTCATATTGGGCCAAACCCTATGGGCATTATTCTGGCGTCTCCCTGGAAGTCACCATTTAACCCCTATAAAGGAATGTGGACTTTGGTGTGACTTTACAACTAGTCCACTACCCCTGGGATGGTCCTGGTGTATTTGGCAGCTGACCCTAGGACCCAGGAACACAGACAGGATCAGGAAACACACAAAATCACAGGCACAGCCTGAATAGTTTCCTACATGAGAACAACCCTATAGAAGTGACTATTAATGTTCCTCACTACGAGTTATATTTTATAACCTAATTGTGTCTTCCTAATTGCACCCTGATCTTCGCTTCCTGCTGCTGTTCAGGTGGGAGTTCAGGACCCATCTATTCCATGGGTAGCAGGAATTTCTTATAACGGGCACATTACATATAATGTGATATGTGCAGCCAGGCGTAACAGGCTTCTTCATTTGTTAGAAAACACTATAAGCCTAGAAATAAAACATTTCTTCAGATCCTTTATTGTGATAGAACAATGCAGACTGATTATAAAGAGAGGAACAGCAGGCAAGGGACTTCTGGGAATATTTTAAGGAAATTTATCTTGATTCACCTAGGGAGGGCTTTTTATAGTTTAGAAAACATTCCTCTTAGCAGCCCCCACACGTCCTTTGACGTACCATGCAGAAGTAATAGGCTGTGTGGGCTGCAGTAAATGAGAAGTTTGCCATATCATCAGGAAACAACTGATGTTTAACACTGATGACCTCTCCTCAGGATAGGATACCAGTATCTGATTGGGGTCCGACTGCCAGCGCCAACGCTGATTAGCTCACAGCCCTCGCGTCCTAGGCTATTGGGGTCACGTTGGACGGTCACATGGCCTAGATGCACTTCAGTCCCATTTATGGAATCAGTCTGAGCTGCAATGCAAAGCACAGCTGCTGTACAATGTATGGCACAGAGCTTGGTAAGGCTACTTCCACACTTGCAGCAGTGCGGTCCAGCGGGGAAACAGCCTGCCGGAACCATGCTAACGCTAGCCCACCGTGCCGCCGGAAGTCTGTTCTGGCACCATTCACTATAATGGGGACGGGCCAGAGGCCCGGCCACAGCACGGCACACATGCCGAGAGGTGGCCAGACAAAAAATACAGAAAGATGAGTTTTTTTGTCTGGCCACTTCTTGGCCGGAACAGCCTGCCGGATCCTGCTGCCATCAGTGTGAAAGTGGCCTAAGCTGCCAGGAGGCTGCAGCGCTCACCATGAATGCAGTGGCTAGAGATGAGTGAAGTTTGTGAAATTTGGCGAAGCAGCTGAATCAAAGAAATTCGATTTGTGACAAATTACTTTGTCACAAAGTGCATTCCTTTGTATGGAGCGGGCACAATGGAACGGCATATGAGACTACAATTTTGGCCTTTCAGGGGTTAATCAGGGTAAAAAAAAAATTCTGCAATTCAGATGGCCACGATGAGTAAGGTAAGTTTTTTTTTTTTTTTGTTGTTGCTGCATTGCACCTGCTGGAGAGAGCATGCTCAGGGTATAAGTATAAGAGAACAGACATCCATTATGGCCTGGCCATATGGCCTCATTCTTACTGTGTGTGTGTACTGACAGTGGATGGCACTACAACACACAGAATGGAAACCATAATCTATATAACAGCGTCGGTCAAATAAAACTACATCCCTTTGTTTCTCCACTGCTGAGATTAGCCCCTCTGCACTTTTTACTTGATACTGATGTCATCACAGGTCCTTCATCACCACTGAACTCCACTGCTGAGGTTCTTCCATCTTGCACTGATCAAATGATGGTGATATCATAGGTCCTTCAGCTTTTGCCATGCCTGTTAACAGCCATTAACAGAGCACTATTACTCATACCTTCCAAAGAAAATCACAAAGAGGGACAATATGTGTGGTGCATGTAGCTTGCCGTGGCAATTTTTTACATAATAGCCCATGCATCTATCTCCACCCAAAGCATAACTATACACACCCAGTCCCCTTAATGCTCCAACATAGTAATTATTCCCCCTTTGTGCTACCACACTGTGCCCCTTCACAGTAGTCATACCCATAACTGCCGCTTCATAATAGTAAGGTCCACATTGTGTCCCTCACAGTAGTTATGCACATATGTCCCCCTTCACAGTAGTAATGCCCACATTAAGCTCCTTTCACAGTAGTAATGGTCACCTGTGCCCCTCACAATAGTTATGCCCAGATATGTGCCCCCTTCACAGTATTTATGTCCAGCCCACCTACCTGTAGTTATGCCTAGATTTGCCCTCCCACAATAGTTATGCTCAGATATGTGCCCCTTTCACAGTAACATAGTTTATAAGGCCGAAAAAACATCTGTCCATCCAGTTCGGCCTGTTTTCCTACAAGTTGATCCAGAGGAAGGCAAAAAAATCCTGTGAGGTAGAAGCCAATTTTCCCCACTTTAGGGAAAAAAATTCCTTACCGACTCCAATCAGGCAATCAGAATAACTCCTTGGATCAACGACCCATCTCTAGTAACTATAACCTGTAATATTATTACACTCCAGAATACACAGAAATACATCTAGGCCCCTCTTGAACTCTTTTAGTGAACTTACCATCACCACCTCCTCAGGCAGAGAGTTCCATAGTGTCACTGCTCTTACCGTAAAGAATCCTCTTCTATGTTTGTGTACAAACCTTCTTTCCTCCAGACGTAGAGGATGTCCCCTCGTCACAGTCTCAGTCCTGGGGATAAATAGATCATGGGAGAGATCTCTGTACTGACCCCTGATATATTTATACATAGTTATTAGATCTCCCCTCAGTCCTCTTTCTTCTAAAGTAAATAAGCCTAATTTTGATAATCTTTCTGGGTACTGTAGTCCACCCATTCCAGTTATTACTTTAGTTGCCCTCCTCTGAACCCTCTCCAGCTCTGCTATGTCTGCTTTGTTCACAGGAGCCCAGAATTGTACACAGTACTCATGTGTGGTCTGACTAGTGATTTGTAAAGTGGCAGGACTATGTTCTCATCACGGGCATCTATGCCTCTTTTGATGCAACCCATTATCTTATTGGCCTTGGCAGCAACTGTCTGACACTGGTTTCTACAGCTTAGTTTGCTGTTCACTAAAATTCCTAGGTCCTTTTCCATGTCAGAGTTACCCAATATTTTACCATTTAGTATGTACTGGTGACTTGCATTATTCCTTCCCATATGCATAACCTTACATTTGTCAGTGTTAAACCTCATCTGCCACTTCTCTGCCCAAGCCTCCAGTCTATCCAGATCCATCTGTAGCAGTGTACTGTCCTCTTCTGTGTTAATTACTTTACACAGTTTAGTGTCATCTGCAAAAAGTGATATTTTACTTTGCAAGCCTTCTACAAGATTATTAATAAATATATTGAAGAGAATAGGGCCCAATACTGACCCCCGTGGTACCCCACTAGTGACAGTAACCCAATCTGAATATGTGCCGTTAATAACCACCCTCTGTTTTCTATCACTGAGCCAGTTACTTACCCACATACAGACATTTTCTCCCAGGCCAAACATTCTCATTTTATATAGTAACCTTTTATGCAGTACCGTGTCAAATGCTTTGGAGAAGTCCAGATATACGACATCCATTGATTCGCCGCGGTCCAGATTAGAACTTACCTCCCCATAGAAACTGATTAAATTGGTTTGACATGACCGATCCCTCTTGAAGCCATGTTGATATGGAGTTATTTGCTTATTTTCATTGAGGTAGTCCAAGATAGTATCTCTTAGAAAACCCTCAAACAGTTTACCCACAACAGATGTTAAACTCACCGGCCTATAGTTCCCGGGCTCTGTTTTTGGACCCTTTTTGAATATTGGCACCACATTTGCTATGCGCCAATCCTGTGGAACACTCCCTGTCCGTATAGAGTCCTTAAATATCAGAAATAAGGGTCTGGCGATGATATTACTTAATTCTCTTAGGATATGGGGGTGTATGCCATCCGGTCCTGGCGATTTGTCTATTTTAATCTTTTTAAGACGCAGCTCTACTTCTTACTGGGTCAGAGAAAAAGATATTTAGTAGCTTTTCTTTCTCCTCATCGCTCTCTGCAACTCCCCCCTCATTACTCTGTAAGGGGCCGACACCTTCAGGTTTATACTTTTTACCATTTATATAATTAAAGAACATTTTAGGGTTAGTTTTACTCTCTTTGGCAATTAATCTCTCGGTCTCTAGTTTGGCTGTTTTTATTTGTTTTTTACATATTCTATTTTTTTCCTTATAGTTTTTCAATGCTTCCTCGCTCCCCTCCTGTTTTAGTGATTTAAATGCTTTCAGTTTGTCATTTATTGCTTTCTTTACAGCTCTATTTATCCACATTGTTTTTTTTTTCTTGTTCCTTAACCTTTTATTCCCATAATGTATGTACCTCTCACAATTAGATATTAGGATGCTTTTAAAAATATCCCATTTTGTGGCTGTATTTTTATTTTTGAGGACTTTGTCCCAGTTAATTAGGCCTATGGCCTCTCTTAGTTGACTAAATTTTGCTTTTTTGAAGTTTGGTATTTTTGTTCCTCCCTGAAGAAGCGCTCTTTTGAATGACAGTTGGAAGGTTATTATATTATGGTCACTATTTCCCAGGTGTCCCCCGACCTGCACATCTGTTGTTCTGTCCAGTTGTGCCCCTCACAGTAGTTATGCCCAGATTTGCCCCCTCACAGTATTTATGCCCAGATCTCCCTCTTCAAAGTAGTTATGTGCAAATGTGCCCCATCACAATAATTATGCCCAGTTATGTGCCCCCGTACAGTAGTTATGCCCAGATATGTGCCGCTCACAATGGATTTGCCCAGATTGGTGCCACACTAACTGTAGTTATGCCCAGATGTGCCCCTTTCACAGTAGTTATGCCCTGATATGTGCCCTATTCACAGTTGCTATACTGCTATGCTCCCTGACAATATTTATGCCCAGATAGCACCCCTCACAGTAGTTTTGTCCAAATATATGCCCTTTGTACCCCCTTCACAGTAGTGATGCCAAATGTGCCTCCTCACAGTAGTTATGCCCAGATGAGCCCCCTCACAGTAGTTATGCTCAGATATGTGCCCCCTGACAGTAGTTATGCCCAGATATGTGCCCCTTCACAGTTGCTATGCCTAGATATGCCCCCTCACAATATTTATGCCAATATATGAGACCCATCACAGTAGTTATGCCCAGATATGTGCCCCATTCAAAGTAGTTATGCCCGGATATGTGTCCCTTCACAGGAAGTAAAAATGTATCAAACTGGTGTAAAGTAGAACTAGCTTAGTTGCCCATAGCAACCAATCAGATTCCACCTTTCACTTTGTACAGTTCCTTTGGAAAATGAAAGGGGGGATCTGATTGGTTGCCATGGGGAACTAAGCCAGTTCTACTTTACACCAGTTTGATAAATGATCCCCTTAGTTCCTCCGATGCCCACAGCTCAGCTGCCGGCGCTCCCCAGCAGCAAGCAGGATGCTGCTACACATCGTGCTTGTTGTGTAGGAGGAAAAGCACAGAGGAAGATTCCCAGCATACCCCTTTCCTCCTATACAGATCAGCAGCACGATGTGTCAGCATATTGTGCTGCTGCTGAGCTGCATGATGAAGGCGTCACCATTACAATCACCTGAGTGCCGGACATACTTCAGCCACTCTGGGACTGCAGGACAGCCACTAGCATCCAGGACTGTCCCACCGGATCTGAGACGGTTGGGAGGTATGCTCTTACTAACTAAATATAAATATATATTTAACATTTTAACGCAATGACAGCAATAGTAAGTAATGTCAGAATGACACTGACATATCTAACTATGGGTAATTGCATGGTTGACGATGTGTTTAGACACTACACAGTCACGTGTTATGATTTTGAAAATGAAATAATTTCCAAAAATGTCCCTTAGTGGAGGCAGATGGTGTTTAAACATACACAGTATTATTGAGAGAAAAAACAGTGGCTTGCTCTAAAGAAGCAGTCCAAAAATGATGTCTTAACAGGGTCAGATGTCTGCCCCTGTTTATACCCACGCAAATGTTAACCTCTTCATGGCTTTGTAATTTTCCATTTTTGTTTTTTACATGGAGAGCGTAGGAGACTGCTGAACTACAGACTCTGCTGCAATTCATCCTTGTGTACATATGCAGTGCACCAATATTCAAGTAGTGGCTTCATGTGGAGAGGGTGGGAGCAGCAGCAGTGGCAGTAACAGTGACAGTAGTGGCCCCATATAATCACTGAGTACCTTCACCAGTGTGAAACGTAACCTTTACTGATGATCATTAAAATTCACCCAGATTGTGCTCATAAAACCGAGCTAATGAGGCTGGGCTGGACAAGAAAGGAAATGATAACTCTCCCTCACAATTGTGCTCCTTTTATCTCCACTGGTGATCAATATCCGGATACCACTGGTCTTTTTGGGAGTGCATATGTATTATGTGCAATTATTTTTAACTTTAATAACTTTATTATTTTCTGATATATATTTGACTAATGACAATTTTGGACTGTAGTCATAGGTCTTTTCTGGGGTGGCGGTATCTATCCCTTGTCAGGGACATATAGGGTCTAATAGGAGGTTCCTGACACGGGGTCGCCCCTCTCTGGGCAGCCATTCAATTTTTGATAGGCAGGGCCCATAGTTCAGTAGGGCAATTGTGAGGGAGCGTTATCGTTTCCTTTCTTGTCCAGCCCAGCCTCATTAGCTCAGTTCTATGAGCAAAATATGGGTGAATTTTAATGATCATCAGTAAAGGTTACGCTTTACACTGGTGAAGGTACTCTGTGATTATATTCAGTTACACTAGTGACTACCTGACTTCTGATGTCTATATCTATCAGAACTGTTATACAGTAGTGGCCCCATAACAGAATGGGGCAAGTAGCAACAGCAGCAGTGGCAGTAACCGTGACAATACTGGCAGCAGCAGCATTGGTTGTAACAGTGATAATAGTGGCCCCATGAGTGGGGAGGGGGGCCATCAGCAAAGGCATACAGCACAAGATGGTGGCAGATCACAGTAGTAGCAAAACCCAAGAACAGCAGTGTGATAGCAAGGACCAGTGTCATGCATACCTTTTAAAAAATGTAACATGTACATATCAGTAGGCCAAGAAGCCCCATTGTAGAAATGGCAGAAGAGGCATCAGACCGGTGCCATCAGATGGGTGGTAGCATCAGACTGGTGGCAGCAGCAATTGGCCAGAAGTAATGGCCCATTTTGAACAATATTCCTGTGTGCCAGCACACTACAGTATGATCATTAGTGGCAGAATAATCTAATCTGTTGTATCAGGCTCTGGTGTCCAGAAATCCTGGTTGATTCACACCTGATTCATCTTTATGAAGGTTAGTCTCTCAACATTTTAGGAGGAAAGGTGAGTAACTATGCAAGCCCCACCGCACTGAACACCAGCTCTGATGCCACACTACTGGCAGAGTAGGCAAACTCATCCAGTTGCGGCCACACTTCATGTTTGCATGCCAAGTAGTCCGGGGATCTTGGAACATGGGTCAGTTCAAGATTGACACCACCTGCTGGTTGAGTAGCTGTATGTCCCACTGCTGCTGCTGGGTGGTTTCTTCAGAAGGAGGCTTAAGAAAACTGCACATCAGAGACTTCATACTTAAGTTGCTGCTTATGAAGTTGGTGCTGCTCCTGCCCCCCCCCCCCTTCCCCCAGTCATGGCAGTGGAGTGTGAGCACAGAGTATCCCCCCGGTCAGACCTTCCTGAGGATGGGTGATGGCGCTCACAGGCACTGACCAACGACTACACAGTATGTCTCTATAGTAGTCCACTTTTGCATTCCTCTCTAAAGAATGCCCCCATTTTTGACCGGTAGCAAGAATCTAACAATGTGGATAGCCAGTAGTCATCCCTCTGCCGAATCCTAACAATGCAGCTCTTACTACACAACCAAGAAAGCATGCATCTGGCCATTTGCACAGGGGGCTCAAAGGGCTTCCCTGCGTTCATCTCCACTTCATACTGCCACGGTCTGTCAGGGTCATCTGTGTTGTCTTTATCGTCGCTCTCTAGCTCCTCATGCTCCTCCTGCTCCTCTCCTGTAACTTGAGCAGAAAAACTACCCAGTTGTGTATAAAATTCCTGGGTGTTGATGTCCTCCTCATCCTCAGTGTTCTTCCTGTTATCAGTAAGAATGGTTCCTATCAGTTGACGAGGAGACTGCCAGTGTTCAATTTCTTTATTGATAACGCAGAGCAGTTCCTCCCCGGTGTAACTCCATTCGCACAGGCAAACCAAGCGCAGAACAGCGTGATACCGCCGTGCTCTTCATAGGTGGTATGCTGGAGGAGCACTCCGAATTGTGCCTGCAATTGAGGCTAAGGAGATGGTTGAGAATGAGGAGGCAGAGGAGGACATTGGCGCAGGAACACGCAGGAACATTGGCTTGAGAAAATGGAGGCAGCAGTGCTGTTACCTGGCCAAGTTGCTGGTGTGGCTGGGCAGGAACCACATTTACCCAGTGAGGCATAAAGGACATATATTGTCCTTGACTTTAGTTACAGCTCCACATGTCAGCGCTGCCTTAAAATTTAGCAGACACCGACAGACTCAAGGACTGGCTCACCTTCTGTTCAGCATACATGTGCAGGGCTGCTATAGCCTTTTTGGAGAAGTAATGACGAATTGGGATTCTCTACCTTGGCTTGGCAAAAGCCATCAGTTCTCTAAAAGGTGTAGAGTCAACCACATGGAAAGGGAAGGATTGTAGTACTAGCAACTTGGCCAGGAGCGCATTCAGCTTTTGCGCCATTGGATGAGTGCATATATACTGTTGTCTTTTTGCAATCGCCTCGGTGATCAATTGCTGGCAAAAAGAGTGATGAGGAGTAGGAAGAGGAGGATCAGGAGCATCAGGACCAGTAGATGATGGGAAGGAATCACTGCTACCTTCTGCTGAGGTGGTGGATCCTTGACTGCTGGAGAAGGAGTGCGGGTCACTGGGAGATGCAGTGGTTGCTACGTCAGGTTGTACCACTACATTAGCACCACAGTTTTCCCAGGTCACTTTATGGTAATGCTACATGTGTGACCCAGGGCCATGGTGCCAACATTGGCACCCTGGCCACGCCTCACCTTCTGCACACAGATTCTACAAACGTCCATGCTGACGTCCTCCAGTAAAGTGATGAAGAATTCCCACACCAGTGAGTATGGCATTTTCTCCCCACCACTCTGTGCTGACTGCCTGCTGCCTTTGCCTCCATGAATCTGTGCACCGCTAGTTCTTTCCAGACAGGTAGGCTCCTGAGTAGCAGATGGTCTACCCCGGGCATGTTTGGCTCCAGACCTCACGCTGCTGCCACCCTGCTGACTCACAACGATGATAGCACCCTGCTGACTCAGCCACTGCCTCACACGCCACCCTCATCCCCTGATGATGATGATGATGATGATGATGAAGCAGCCTCTTCACCCGGCTCCCACGTGCGATCAGCTACATCATCATCTACTACTGTCGGCACGTCACTGATGTCAACCTCACCAGTCTCAGGGTCGCTCACACCACCTGCTCCCACGTGATTCTTATCGTCACTACTTGCTCACCTAACGATGAAGCAGCAGATCTCTCCTCCAAATCTTGGCTGGGCAGTAGCTGCTGACTGTCCTCAATAAGTTTGTCCTCGCTGAAAAGCAGAGCCGATGGCATACAATACTTCCTGAACAGAAAATGAAAGAGGCAGGTTCAAGAGAGGTGGGGGCACAGAGCTTGTTCCTGGACCATGCCAACTAAGAGTGGTGTCAGAGGAACCCACCGACTCCTGGCTGGGGGGTGTCTCATGTGAGTTGAAATGATGTTGAAGATGTTGATGTTGAAGACTGAGTCAATCATTCAAGGGCAGCTGGTTGCTGGTCAAAACATGACCACTGGATGACACTTGCAGCCCTGGCCTGTCGCTGTGACTGCTGCTACCACTCCCTCCTCCTTCTGCTGCTAATTCTGCCAGAAACATTTTCCACATTTAACCCTAATTAGTGTAGAAGGTGTAATTGTCCCCTGCTCTCTCCCAACAGTGTGGACGGTGCCTCCCTATTATATCCGTACACTATCAATAGTCTGTCCCTGAACTGCTCAATAGTAATTTTAGTGATAAATGGTTAGGTGATAAATTGCTTTTGTGGGCACACCTGCTGCCTACTGCTGCCACTAGGTGAAATTACAACATAATATATTATTACTGAGTGCGGTAAATAAACAGTATATTTAGATATAATATGCCAAGAAATGAATCAGCACAGCATTGTATTTCATTAAAGTTGTATTTTCTCACATGTTCCCATACAGTCCTACCAGGCTTTCCTCTTTACTTGCTCTACCATTCCTATATGATAATTTCCCTATCCTGATTTCCAAACAGCCAAAGAAAATATTGGACATTGAAGGTCATGACTCCATAGGTTTGTAATTGAGATGTCAGATTAGCTAGATCCTGAGCTTAGCTGCATATAACTGTACATTTAGAGTTTCTAATAAGGGGATGTTGTTACACAGAAAGTAATCTGCACATCCAGAATCATCTTGAAATCTCCACAATGTGATCTAGCCATTACAGTAACTATCTCCAGCCATACCAAACCTATTTGCATATAGCTATAATATATAATAGATTACAGTGAAAGCCAAATGTTTAATGACAAAGATACAATCACATCCCCATTCCTGGGAAAACAGGAAGGCCAATAAAGCCAATAAAGCAAATTTATTATAGCTACTGAGTTATTTAATAAAATCTATCTTTATAGCGCCACCTGCTATTTGTCCTTTTTCTATTTTGTCTGTCCTGGTCACTGAGATGGAAGCACATGCTCAGTTCCATGTTTTCTTGTTTTTTTTTTTTTTTTTTTTTTAAAGAGGTTTCCCCATCTGAGACAATGGGGGCATGTCGCTAGGATATGCCCCCATTGTCTGATAGGTGCTGGTCCCATCTCTAGGATCTAGGATCTGAGACGGAATCCCTGAAAGTGGTGGCTTGACTATTTCCTTCAGCCCCATAGAAATGAATGGGAGTGCTGGTCACCCAAGTGTGGTGCGCTCCCATTCACTTCTATAGGAAGAGCACTTGGTGGATGGCCTGGGGTCCTCCAGCCACCACCTTCCCGTCTCCACCCTCTATATAGGTGCGGGTCCCTACCAGACAATGGGGGCATATCCTAGCAATATGCCCCCCATTGTCTCAGATGGCAATACCCCTTTAACTCCAAGACAATAAATATGTTATAATTAATATGCAGTAGCAAGATTAAAGGGGTTCTCTGGTTTCATAATTCATTTTTTTGATCTGTCCAGAGTACTACAAGCACTGCATATTTTTGTCCCATATACCTGTTTATACAGTCATGGCCAAAAGTTTTGAGAATGACACAAATATTATATTTTCACATGATCTGCTGCCCTCTGGTTTTTATGTGTGTTTGTCAGATGTTTTTATCACATACAGAAATATAATTGCAATCATATTATGAGTAACAAAAGCTTATATTGACAGTTAGAATGAGTTAATGCAGCAAGTCAATATTTGCAGTGTTGACCCTTCTTCTTCAGGACCTCTGCAATTCTCCCTGGCAAACTCTCAATCAACTTCTGGACCAAATCCTGACTGATAGCAGTCCATTCTTGCACAATCAATGCTTGCATTTTGTCAGAATTTGTAGGTTTTTGTTTGTCCACCCGTCTCTTGATGATTGACCACAAGTTCTCAATGGGATTAAGATCTGGGGAGTTTCCAGGCCATGTACCCAAAATCTCTGTTTTGTTCCCTGAGCCATTTAGTTATCACCTTTGCTTTATGGCAAGGTGCTCCATCATGCTGGAAAAGGCATTGTTGATCGCCAAACTGCTCTTGGATGGTTGGGAGAAGTTGCTCTCGGAGGACATTCTGGTACCATTCTTTATTCATGGCTGTGTTTTTAGGCAAGACTGTGAGAGAGCCGATTCCCTTGGCTGAGAAGTAACCCCACACATGAATGGTTTCAGGATGCTTTACAGTTGGCATGAGACAAGACTGGTGGTAGCGCTCACCTCGTCTTCTCCGAATAAACTGTTTTCCAGATGTCCCAATCGAAAAAGGGATTCATCAGAGAAAATGACTTTACCCCAGTCCTCAGCAGTCCACTCCCTGTACCTTTTGCAGAATATCAGTCTGTCCCTGATGTTTTTTTCAGGAGAGAAGTTGCTTCTTTGCTGCCCTCCTTGAGACCAGGCCTTGCTCCAAGAGTCTCCGCCTCACAGTGCGTGCAGATGCACTCACACCTGCCTGCTGCCATTCCTGAGCAAGCTCTGCACTGCTGGTAGCCCGAACCCGCAGCTGAAACACTTTTAAGAGACGGTCCTGGCGCTTGCTGGTCTTTCTTGGGCGCCCTGGAGCCTTTTTGGCAACAATGGAACCTCTCTCCTTGAAGTTCTTGATGATGCGATTGTTGACTGAGGTGCAATCTTTCTAGCTGCAATACTCTTCCCTGTTAGGCCATTTTTGTGCAGTGGAATGATGACTGCACGTGTTTCTTTAGAGATAACCATGGTTAACAGAAGAGAAACAATGATGCCAAGCACCAGCCTCCTTTTAAAGTGTCCAGTGGTGTCATTCTTACTTAATCATGACAGATTGATCTCCAGCCCTGTCCTCATCAACACCCACACCTGTGTTAATGGAACAATCACTGAAACGATGTTAGCTGGTCCTTTTAAGGCAGGGCTGCAATGATGTTGAAATGTGTTTTGGGGGATAAAGTTAATTTTCTAGGCAAATATTGACTTTGCAAGTAATTGCTGTTAAACTGATCACTCTTTATAACATTCTGGAGTATATGCAAATTGCAATTATAAAAACTGAAGCAGTAGACTTTGTAAAAATTAATATTTGTATCATTCTCAAAACTTTTGGCCATGACTGTGTCAGTACTTTTCATCCCGTTTTCTCAGCACAGGTTTAAGGCTTTGGAGCTTCTCTGTCTTATTTAAGGAGATCAGTATTATAAATAATGTGTGATAGCTGAGGCCCTGTTACAGATTTTGCATTGGAGCCGAAGAACTTCAAGCTACCGGCATTATTTGATAAGTAGTTTTATATTATAAAGGTATCTAATAAAAGTAGTACATCTCTAACAGAATGGCCTTGAGATGT
Source organism: Rhinella marina (assembly GCA_900303285.1). Lineage (NCBI taxonomy): Eukaryota > Metazoa > Chordata > Amphibia > Anura > Bufonidae > Rhinella > Rhinella marina. The sequence goes on along the minus strand of ONZH01023843.1, from coordinate 32,678 downwards.
CAGTAATCAGGGACTAATAACCCGTTTTAAGGTTGTACAAGGATAAGAACAGTTTATTGCTGCATATTCTGAAAACCCTGAGCCATTTATCCCAGCTCCATGACTTTTTGCTTTCTGAATAGTAGTAACAACAACATTCTATAACCTCTTACCAGCTTGCAAAAAAATGTTTTTCACCTGTAGAAGTAAAATATAATGAACACATGCAGTAATGGCTTCTCAAAAGCATAATGAATGACTGATATTACTTCCCAGCTCCAGACCCCATGTAATGAATGGTACCATAGGCCACAGTTAATTGGAGGGATTAAATCTGTCCTACCATACTGGTGATTTGCCCATAATAGAATATGCCAGTCGATAACGACTGCCTTTTTGGTTTCACTTAAATATAGATGAAGAACATTAGAATATGTAATGTAGGGGCCCCTGATTATCTGGGTACATTTCAGATTAAAGTGAATATCCAACCTTGATCATGATTTTGTTTTTCTGATACAGAGCTTCAAATAATCTGCATACATTAAATGATAAAATTCATATGTACGTCAGATTTAATGAGAATGCAGCAGAATTCTGGCAAAACCTGCACTAAAAACAGGTGTACATGCCTTGTATAACATTTTTTAATCAATTTAAACCTTGTCCTGAAAGGGTGTGGTTTGATAAAAAGGGGTATGGCTTAAAATGTACCGTCATGTACCAAAAAAGAATTTAGCACATTTTTTGTTGTACACTTACTGCCTACTTTCACATCTGCAGCCAGCTGTTTCAGCCGACAGTTCTGGCAGAGAATGCCGGGAATTAACCAGACAAAAATTGCTGGGTGCAGTGGTTTTTGTCCAGCTGATTCTTGGGATATTTGCCAGGTAGCAACGTTATCTCTGTCAGACCCCATTATAGTCGGTGGGGTTCGGCAAGCAGGCAGCAGTATCCAGCAAAGCTGTATCCAGAGAACTCTGACAGGATGTTCTGTGCTGGAAGTTTAAAAATGTGCCAAATTTACACTGTCTAAATATTAGATTATATTGTATTTAACTGTAAAACAGTATGCAACAAGCTCCTAATTAATTATCCTATACTATTGGACCTGAAACAATGTGGTGTTATAATGTACAGATTCACTTTAAAGTGTCTGAGGTTTCAAAAAAGTTTGCATAATGGCTGTTCTTCTTTGTACAATCATAATTGTGAAGGAACAGGTCTTTTTAGGGCTTTCCTAAGGCCTTCCTCAGCCATATTATCCCCCCTCTTCAGCTGCACAGCTAGATGCATTTTGCTCAGAAGCGGGGGTGTCTCCCTTCTGTGAAATCTGCCAACACTGTAGTGCTGTGATGTCCTTTCCCTTACTTTCCACTTTGTTTGTTTTCAGCTCCAGATCTCAGAGAATAGATAAGGAGAAGGAATTCACACAGACACAAAGGAGGATCCTATAACCTTTAACAGATGTGTAGAATAAATTCTTTTAATAGGCTCAGGATTTCAGCTAGCTATGACATGCCCCAATTTCCTAAAAGCCATCTTCTATCTCCTGTTACTAGAGATGGACTGCAAATTAGGTGGAAGTTAGACCCCTAACGGCCATGACTTTACAGCTTTTTGTCAGGTGGATGCAAGTATATATTATTTTTAAATGAAGTAACTTAGAAATTTGCTATTTACACCATTCTCTATTACATGAAATTAAATTGTATGATTCTTTAAGGTTGTTCAGGAAGAGGGAGCCCTTCTATGTATGGCCTCTTCTGAAAAAAATGCCATTTTATTTTCTTGCGAGTGACAGGTATCAGGAAGTTTAGTATACTCAGCCCTAGGAGGTTCATTTTGTGACATAAACCTTATTAAGTGGTTGTTTACATGACTGCACTCAGTGCACTTCAGTGTCCTGTCAGTTTCTAAAACAGATAGCATAATGGCTTAAAGAAGTTAATGGTGTTATTTACGCACACATGTCTAACAGATCCATGTGCCAGATATGGGAAACTCACTGCAAGTCCTTTTATGGTCAATTTTTGCAGATATGACTCATCCATTTAATGGAAAAAATGTATAGCACACAGAGGCCATCTTTTTCACAGATCCGTTCCTTATGCATATAAAAAAATGGACATGGTAATGTGAATGGCCTCTTACATTGTATTGCATTGCAAAGTTACTTTAGCTCAATCCCCTTTACTTAAACGACATGAGCAAAACCGGTCAAATTCGTTATGAATTTCTCAAATATTCTACTTTCAAACAAAGCTGAAGGTTTGGACATTTTCAATTAAGGTGAATCATGCAAAATGGCACCCACTATTTTACATATGAAATTAACTATAGTAGTGAGAGAAGCAGGACAGTTAAGATGAAGATGGAGACTCACATGACTATGGGCAGGGCTCTTTCTGGTAGACTTACCCATAGTGAGTTGCAGTCAGCCTGACACCTTCAGGAAGGACAATATTGACTTGTGCATTAGGCACTCTGTAGGGTCAAAAGCAGAGACGTCATTCTCTGTTAGGGACTGGGGTATTCTTAGGTAGATTGGATCACTTGATAGAAAGACAGGTTTTAGCACTAGGGACAGGATAGAGTCATTTAATTTATTGTGTATGTTACAGGGTTTGAGCTGCTCACATACATACAGATGTATCTCCACAATTAACTGTTCCTTTATATCAACATGGCCGGATATGTGTAACATGAGATGCACTTCAAAACTAATTTCAACACAATATCCTAAATTTGCACCTCTTTGCAAATATCAAATGTGCCTACAATACAGTTCAGACAGCAGGTGGTGCATCATGTTACTAGCTAAGACCAGTAGACTCAGTCTTCAGTAAAAGACCTGGTAGAAACCTTTTACTCTGTAAGGTTCTCAAAATTTCCAGCAGCATCTGATAATACCATGCACCATATCATACCTCACAGCAGTGCCAAATAAACACCACTGTGCTGCACTAAATGCCACCTCAGCAATACCAAATACCATACTGCAGCACAAAATATCTCCCCAAATAATTGGCAAATAAACACCACAATGAAGTACAAAACACCCAGCTCCCTTACACCTCTTCCACACTGGTAGCATTTTGTTCCCTGACAAACCCTCTCCAACTGGCAGCAGTATTGTCCCCTCACAATTGCTTCCCACTGGCCAAACTATTGTCTCCAGACAAACCCTCTCCCACTGGCAGCAGTACTGTCCCCTGATAACCCCTCCCCAAGTTGCAGTATTATTGCCTCATGACAACCCCTTCCCCACTGGTAACAGTATAATCTCCTGACAATCCCTCCCACTCTGTCAACAGTATTGTCCCCTGACAGTCCCTCCCCAATGGCAGTAGTATTGTCCCTTGACAACCCCCACATAAAAAGTACTTTTTACCTATAGCCATCAGCCTTAAAAAATTAACCAAAACGGCAAAAGCCCTCAAAAAGGTCAAAAAAATATGTCTAACACTGTTTATGGTAAAATAAAAAGGTCATGTTTGTGGTAATTTTAAACACATCTTTCTTAAGGGTTTTTTTTTTCTAACCATTTTTTCTAGCACTTTTTCCCTCATGGAGAAGATGTTAAAACACTATAAAATGCCAAAAGCTTCCTTATGCTGCATTAAAATAAAAACAAAAAAACAACAATGCCTGAGACCCAAAATCGCCAGTAGCAAAAAAATGCTTATGTGGCCTGTGTTTCCTGTGTTTGATATAGACCTTCAGTCAACGTCTGGATATGGTGTTTTTAAACATACCAAAAATCAGAGGTCAATAGAACTGTTAAATTGCATAAAAAAGCCATTAAAGTAGACGTGTTTGGCTACTTTATTTTTTTGTGACATCTTTTGGCCTGTAAAAAAAAACACATTTCACACAAATTCATTTTTAGATATGCAAGGTTTCGCATTTTTCACCAGGAAACTGTCTCAAAGGGCCATTACAAAAAATTGAAGAGATTGTAGGGTATTTGGCATTCATATTAACCAAAATATGCTGTCTTTTTGAAAAATAAACTACATGTGCAACCTACTTGGAGTGTTTTTGTGTCCTTTTGTGGAAAATGTTCAAGTCTTTTTTATTTTAGCACAAAGCCACAACATAACAAAATGTGAAAAATGTAAAAGGGTCTGAATACTTTCTGAATGTACTGTATGTCCCTCCACTGGTTATTACTAAGCGCTGATTGGACGAAATGTTTTCATTGGGGTAGAATCAATTTGTACCCAAATCAACTTTCTTGGTTGATTTGAATGAATCAAGCTGAGATGAATTTTAGTAAAATCGCTCATCTATAAGTCTTAGGCTAGTTTCAGACAATCGTGTTCCCTACGGGAAAACACTTCATGTATCAGCAGTACTTCACGTACTAAACTTTGCTTGTGTCACAGAACCTCACAGCATTATAATGATTTATAATGCTGTGTGTCTCTGCCCAACATCAATGTTTTTGTGCTGATACTGACATTTTACCATCAGTAGATTTGAGTACAGCCAAAGTCAGCCAGGGGCACACAACATTATTAGTCATTGGCCTTATACTTTTTATCACTCTGGAGCAATTTAAAGGAAATGTGTCACCCAAAATTTTATATAAAAGTTAAAACCATAAAGCAACACACATCCTTTGATCTAATCTGTTTTTATTTTCTGATTTATGTATTCTATTTCCTGAACATGATTATGGAGGCGGTCATCTTGCCAGAGCCGTTTTTAACAGCATTGAGAAAGCATTAAGAAAATTGCTTTACTGCAGCCACATCATCCATAGATACAATGATCTGGAAGGGACCCTTATTAACTTTTACGGGAGAGTCTTCTATGCATTCTCTATGACATAGAAAGAAAAGAACATATAAGATTTGACAATCACTTATTGTGAATGTGTTATCTGTACACAGAGGTGATATAATTAAAGGCAGGATTAGAATGACAGATAAGCAGGTAATTGCAGTAAAGTGGTCTTTATAGACCAATAGGCTAAGTGGCCACTGCAAAAACTGCAAGCATTTATGTTTTTTTGTTTAAATATAGATAGTGACCAGGAAAATTATAAATAGCATCATCATTTAAAAAAAATATGTTAAACATGAAAACCTGATTTAAACAATAGGTCATTTTCTGAAGACAGATTCCCATTAAATGCTATAGATTAAGCAGGCATTTCACAGCAATTTTGTTGATTTTACTTATGGACAAATGATTTTCATGTAACTTTATGGAGGAAAAAGTAGCTTAGAAATCACTCTGAAATCCCAGCATGTAATTTAAAAAATTGCTAGCTGCTCACTTGTCTGCAGCGATTTCACAGTGTTTTTATTTCTAGTGATTAACTCGCTCCAGCAACACTCATTTGGCTGCAGTAATTTGGAAGTGATTTTCAAGCTAGTTAGTGCATTCCCTATGGACAGCGATGTCACAGGGATTGCACAGTGATTTTCAGTGTAGTATCTAGTTGCAGCATTATCCGTGGACTTTGAACCAGGCATCAATTGAGCTACTTGGTTTCTTTAGATGTTTTTAGTAATAAAGTTCATATATGGGTAGATGGATTACAGAAGAAATCCTCACAAGCGCAAGCAAGACTAGAAAACAGTAAATCAACACATCTGTGATGTCTAGTATGTATCCTACTATTAGTTTAGTTTTTAAAACATTTTATTGGTTTACAGCCAAAGTCAGAGGTACACAAATGACATATCACAAACAGAAAACATTACAGGCACTTCTTATCATTGAGATAATCAGACAAAGCAATATTCAAAGTGACCAAACAAATGATTTATCCTGACAGGAGACATTCAAAGGCTAATCTTATGTGAAATAGTATGTATCCTACTATTAGACTCACCACACCAAAGTTACATGTAGACAGCATATATTTAATCAAAATGCATATTCTTTATTCATTTCATTTCTTCTCAAACAATAATAGACAATATAAAATCAGCAGCAGTAGCACATACAAAGAAAAGAGCCACAGTATGTATGTCACATGTAACAAATCCCATCAATTAACTTTAGGTTATAATCTGGTTCCCACCCTTACAAGAAATTAATAAATAATATATACTCCTGCATAGTGGAAATCCAGCTATTTACCAATCAAATAAGGGGGACACAATATAGTAGATAGTGTCAAAGTGCCTAGTGCAATAAATAGCATAAAAAGATCATCAGGGAATATATAAAGAAATATATACAGACCAATGTGGCTCAGACCCCATTGACCCCATTTTGGCCAATATCTTCAAGCAAGATGGAGGCTGACCCATCACGAGCGAATGGATCAGGTAAGTATTTTTTGTTTGTTTTTTTACACTATTTCAGGTTAAATTGATTCACTACCAAGGACAAGAAAATTCAGCTTTGCGCCAAATTGAATTTACCCTGTTCACCTGCCAGAACAGCCTGCCGGAGAAGGCTGTCACTAGTGTGAAACTAGCCTAACTTTTCTCCACATTGTCAGTATTTTAATTATGTTTTGCTACAGTGTGACTGCATAGCAAACCATAGCCATCTGCAAGCTTTACTTTGTCCAATTAATTTTTTTTTCACAGAAATTGCTAAAAGTTGTCTCGTATTCAAAAAATTACATTATTCACAGTTGTGTACCTGCCCTCATAGATTGCATTGAAGTTTGTCCAATTGCAACATTTTTCTAAAAAAAATGTCAAAATTGTCTTAAAAAATTCCCAAAATGGTCTTCTTTTCTTCAAAAAAATTGTTAAAAATTGCCATCTTCCATTATTTTTTTAAAGACATTCCTGCTTTTTACTCCCATGTGGAGGAGCCATTGTATCGTCTAAAATTCCTATTGTGGGGTGTGTGGCCTGCACGTCATGTGAGCGGACGTGGACTAGCTGAGCTCCCGCTACTCCTCGATCAATAATCCTGATAAAAATAGCTCCTGCCGCTCTATTTGGCTCCCGCAGACGCCACATCACCTGGCACACCTATCGACAACTTCAGAAGCACATACCTGCAAAGATGGCCCAAAAAAGAGACCAAAAAAGTCTTGAGAAGGACATCCAAGATGGCACCGGCGCGGCAACACCAGGCAGATCCAGCCGTTCAGCCGCAGCGCAGCAGACAGCAGCAGCGAAGCTGGGGAAGTTTGCACGCGTGGATCCAGGAGACCGTGAAGTAACCCCAGTTCATCGCAGACTTACCCAAGAACATGAAGAGGCAGAAGAAGAATCCGACATGGATTGGACTGAGCCACAAGGTACTAGGAGCCAGAGAAACAGGTCTGGTGAAGGCACAAGGGATAGGCTGGTGGGAGCCCATAGTGATGTAGACTCGGATGAGCCTACACTTAAGGATGTTATGAAAGCCATTACGAGATGTGGTAAATCCCTATCGGTTTTGAATATGCATAAAAGAGGACATAGCCATAGTACGTCATGACCATAAAAAATTGGCGGAACGTACCACAGCTCTGAAGGACAGAGTAGGGGATGTGGAGGATGCCGTTCCTCCAATTCAAAGAAGTATAGGGGAGCATGGTAGAAAATTAGACGCAATAGCTGCTAAGCAAAACGATCTTGAAAATAGGCTATGCCGCAACAATGTAAGAGTCGTTGGCGTTCCTAAAAAAGTTGAAGGAACTACTCCTACGGAATTTTTTGAAAAGTGGCTGAAGGATACCTTCGGGGTGGATTCACTGAGCCCATTCTTTGCTGTGGAGCGTGCCCAC
>ONZH01023843.1:0-20000 GCA_900303285.1 Rhinella marina | reverse complement strand
AAGGAGCGCCATGCGGATTTTGGAGGCAAAATTTGCTAGAATAGTTTTTAGGCACCATTTTGTAATTGAGAGACCCTGACGTACCCCTACAGTGGAAACCCTCATAAAGTGACCCAATTTTTGAAACTACACCCTTCAAAGAATATATTAAGGGGGGTACTGACCACTTTGACCCCCTAAGCATTTTACGGAATTTGGAAACACTTGGCTGTGAAATTGAAATTTTTTTTTCTTCCAATAAAATGTTGCTTTAGCCCCAATTTTTTTTATTTGCATAAGGGGTAACAGGAGAAAAGCCCCCCCCATAATTTGTTACCCATTTTCTCCTGAATACGGCAACACCCCATATGTGGTGGTAAAGTGCTGTGGGGGCACATGGCAGGACTCAGAACAGAAGGAGCGCCATATGGATTTTACAACACAGATTTTGATGGAGTGGTTTGCGGGAGCCATTGATTTTTATTTTTTTGAGCTATTGTCTTATGTGGGGGCTCATTTTTTGCAGGATGAGGTGAGGTTTTCATTGGTACCATTTTGGGGTAAATACGCCTTTTTGATCGCCTGCTATTACACTTTTTGTGAGGGAAGAAGGGAAAAAATGGCTATTTTGGCATAGTTTTTTTTAAATTTTTTTTATAGCATTACCCTGGGGGGCCATCTCATGTAATATTTTTATAGAGCAGGTTGTTACGGACGCGACGATACCCAATATGTCCAACTTTTTTATTGTTGGAAAGTTTTACACATTAGATGCATTTTTGAACAAAATAAAATCTTTTTTTTGTGTTGCCATTTTCAGAGAGCCATATTTTTTTCAGTTTTCAGGCGATTGTCTCAGGTAGGGTACCGTTTTTGCGGGACAAGATGGCGGTTTGATTGATACCATTTTGGGGTAAATACGCCTTTTTGATCGCCTGCTATTACACTTTTTGTGAGGGAAGAAGGGAAAAATGGCTATTTTGGCATAGTTTTTTTTTTTATTTTTTTTATAGTATTACCCTGGGGGCCATCTCATGTAATATTTTTATAGAGCAGGTTGTTACGGACGCGACGATACCCAATATGTCCAACTTTTTTATTGTTGGAAAGTTTTACACATTAGATGCATTTTTGAACAAAATAAAATCTTTTTTTTGTGTTGCCATTTTCAGAGAGCCATATTTTTTTCAGTTTTCAGGCGATTGTCTCAGGTAGGGTACCGTTTTTGCGGGACAAGATGGCGGTTTGATTGATACCATTTTGGGGTAAATACGCCTTTTTGATCGCCTGCTATTACACTTTTTGTGAGGGAAGAGGGGAAAAAAATGGCTATTTTGGCATAGTTTTTTAAAAAATTTTTTTATAGCATTCGCCTGGGGGGCCATCTCATGTAATATTTTTATAGAGCGGGTTGTTACGGACGTGGCGATACCTAACATGTTTATATATAGTGTTTTCTTTATTTTTAATGAATTAAAATGGGGAAAAAAATTGATTTTTTAAACTTTTTGTTTTACTTTTTTTTTACCACTTTTTTTTTACACTTTTTTTTTTTTTTACACTTTTTTCACTCAGACCCACTTGGTTCTTGAAGAACCAGTGGGTCTGAGGGCTGTATAATACACTGCAGTACACTGTATAGTGTACTGCAGTGCATTTTCATTCATTGTAAGACTGATCAAGCTCCTGCCTTTAGCAGGAGCTTGAACAGGCTTACCTCTACCATGGCAAGCCATGGCAAGCGTCTGGTTGCCATGGTAACCATCGGGACGCTGCCACAGCAGAGCAGCGTCCCGATGGGAGGGAGGGAGCTCTCTCCCTCTCACTGGCCACACCATCGGAGCGCTGCTGCAGCTCCCGATGGGGAAGGGAGGGAGCGCCCTCCCTGTTAACCCTTCCATGCCGTGGTCCTTATGGACCGCGGCATGGAAGGGGTTAAACGGCCGACATCGCTGCCAGCAGCGATGCCGGCCATTTGAAGCACTGTCAGCTGTATGCTGACACTCTGCTTCCACCGCTCGGCCATCCTGAAAATTGGGGTGGGGGTGGGGGGGGGGGGCACCCGGGGCAAATTAAAAATCATAATATGGGAAAGGAGGGGGGGGAAGGATCGGGGGCACCCGGGGCATAATTACCTTCATTAGCAGGATCTGATCCCCTGCAGTCTCCGACTGCGGGGAATCAGATCCTTACAGCCAGCCCCTGCATCGCCGTGATTGGCTAGTCTGCACAGACTAGCCAATCACAGCAATCGCCTTTATGGGGGGGGGACGGCTCCCCCCGAGGGCTTTACTGTGGATGGCTGGCTGTGTTTAACAGCCGCCATCACAGCATGTAAACCCCCCTGCACTGCGCAGGGGGGGATTACATTCAGGACGTACCGGTACGGCCTGTTGCGCGAACTACCTCGTGCTCAGGACGTACCGGTACGTCCTATGTCGCCAAGGGGTTAATGAAGTATATTAGGAACTTCATTTTTTCCCTGCCTGCCACACATTAGTAGAAAGTACTTAGAGAGTGGCCAACCCCTTTAACAGAACTAAAAATAAAACGAAAACCCTTACTAAGGATTTAGAATTGCAAGCACAGACAACTGAAAATGACTATATGGCTGATCCATCAGAGGAGAAAGCTATAAGGTGGCAGACGGCACATAAGCACCAGGATGAGCAATTGCTAACATTAGCAGATAATAAACGCTTTTTCCAAAAGCAGAAATACTATGAGGAAGGGGAGAGGGCTGGAAGGATGCTGGCTATGATGTCAAAACCTCACCAAGATGCTGCATACGTAGCAACCTTATGATCAGAGGCAGGGGAATTGTGCACTCAACCTGAGGAAGTATTACAAATTTTTAATTTGTTCTACTCCTCATTATATCAGTCTAAAACCAACCCAACGGATAAGGAACGTGAGGCATTCCTATTACCGCTTCCACTACAGAAGTTAAGTGCAGACCAAAGGGAGATATTGGAGGCACCATTTAAACTTTCAGAATTAGAGGAGGCCCTAAAATCAATGTCTAACAATAAATCCCCGGGAGTTGATGGCCTCCCCTCAGAGCTATTCACTGTTTATAAATCCGAACTACTGCCGCAATTACTGGAGGTATATGAAGAGGTGTGTGAGGCGGGCCGGCTCCCAGACTCTATGAATCAGGCTATAATAGTTGTCCTACCTAAAGAAGGAAAAGATTTATTACAAGCTGAATCATATAGGCCCATTTCGTTGCTCACGGTTGATGTGAATCTGCTGGCCAAAATGTTGGCTAATAGACTAACATCGGTGATTTCTCATATTATTCACTCTGACCAAGCGGGCTTTATGCCCAATATGTCTACTGCAGTTAATATACGTAGACTTTTTTTTAAACATCTTGACGCGGCCAAAGCATTCAACAGTGTGGAATGGTCGATATTTATGGGCAGTCCTATACAGGATGGGGTTTGGTCGACAATATATTTCTTGGATATAGCTATTATATTCATCCCCCTACAGCGAAGATAAGAGCTAATGAAATGCTGTCAGAGTCGTTTTCCTTTTCCGAGGAACCAGGCAGGGATGTCCATTATCGCCTCTTCTATTCGCAATAGCGATTGAACCTCTGGCAGCTGCTCTAAGATCAGCAGACTCAGTAAAAGGATTTACTTATGGAAATATATGTGAGAAAGTGGCACTCTACGCAGATGATCTGCTTCTTTTTTTGGAAGATTGGCAGCTGTCTTTGCCGCAGGCCATGGCAATTATAGATCATTTTGGCAGTCTGTCTGGTCTTAATATAAACTGGACTAAGTCTGCTCTCATGCCACTTAAGGACACAGGGTCAGTAACAAGGGTGCTAAGTATAAACCTACAGATAGTTAAGGAACTGAAGTATCTGGGAATTAGAATAACACCCAATGCCAGGGATTATGAAAAACTAAATTTACGAGCCGTTACTGACTGTATTTCAGCGTAAAGTACAAATATGGACCGGGCTACCTATATCGATGATTTTGATGCCACAGTTGCTGTATGTGCTCCACAACACCCCGGGGTAGGTACCACTTAGGGTCTTTCATAAGGTGAATGCAATATTTAGAGACCTGATCTGGAAAAAGGGGATCCCCCGTATAAAAACTGATACTCTACAGAGGGCCAAGTCAGATGGCGGACTGGCCCTACCCAATCCATGGCTTTATTATTTGGCAGCCCAACTGCAGCATATTAGGGGATGGGGAGAGTCATCGCGTTTGAATAAAACGGGGAAGATTTTGCAGTTTCTGTTGAAATCGGGTTCCCTATTGGAGGCACTGAAGGATGGCTCCTTTCTCGTAAAAAGTAATGTATACCCATTATTATATACTATACATAAGGTATGGTGGAAAGTGAGGTCAGTGGCAGGGATTGTGGGTTATTCAGCATCTACCCCTATATGGTCTAGTTATATGTACCCGGAACTTCACAAAATTGAAAAATTTGCAATATGGAAGGAAAAGGGTATAGTATATATTAGACAGTTATATTCTGATGGTGTTTTTAAGATATTCTGACAGCTGCAGGATACAGCTGTGGAATATAAACTGCCAAGTTCCTCCTTCTTTCAGTATCTACAGGTGAGACACGCTATGCAAACCCAAGAGAAAACAGTCAAGGTAGAGCCGGCTGCTCACAACTCTATTATAGAGTTAACTAGTACCTGTGGTGGCACTGGAGGTGTTATATCCATACATTATAATTATTTGCTAGACAAGCACCATAAAAAGCATCCAATGAAGTTACTCAAAAAGTGGAGGGTAGATGTACCAGATTTAACGGATGATCAGTGGTCAGATATCCTAAAAAACTTCATAGATATTGCAGTTAGCGAAGCCCAAAGGGTGTCGCAAGTGCTTCTTATACACAGGGTTTATAGGACTCCAAAATTGCTGAAAATTATAGGTTATAGGCAGGATGACAACTGCCCAAGATGTGCTGCCCCCTCTACGGGACTAATTAATCTCATGTGGAACTGTCCCAGGTTACGGAGGTACTGGGGAGATGTGGTGGGATTGATTAGTGACAGGCTCCAGGTACGTTTGGAGGCAAGTATACTGGTATGTATACTAGGGTATGTGGGCACACTGGAAGTGGAAGAAGGGCATAAATTAGCCATTATACGGCTTTTGTACCAAGCCCGGAAACTGATTGCTTTCCACTGGATAGATTCTGATCCGCCCACTTTACAGGAATTTCAGGTGAGAGTGAAACACCTATTGAGCATGGAGAAATATGTATACAGGAAAAGGGGAAGTATTAAGAAGTTTGAAAAAATATGGAGCCACTGGTTAGCAAATGATCCTGTAGAAATACATTAAGGAGAACATGGTGGGATAAAAGGTGTGGTGAGATAGATCACTGAGGTCTCATAATGTAAACCAGGTGAGAGCTATTTATACTTTGAGTCCTGGCCGGGGGTTTACTTACACAAGAGGATATTCATAGGTCAAGAGGGAAAACTGATAACACAAGAAACACTTGTATAGTATACTCGCTTTATTGAAGGTGATTTGAAAACAAATGCATGATAAAGCCAAAGAAAATTACCTACAGCGGGTAACGTAGAGGTTACTTGAGGTGTCAATGTAAAAGTTATAATTAGAGATGAGCGAGCACTAAAATGCTCGGGTGCTCGTTATTCGAGTCGAATTTTTCCCGATGCTGGGGTGCTCGTTTCGAATAACGAACCCCATTGAAGTCAATGGGAGACTCGAGCATTTTTTGCAGGGGACCAAGGCTCTGCCTAGGGAAGGCTGGGTGAAAACCTGGAAACCTCAGAAAATGATGGAAACACCATGGAAATGGACAGGAAACAGAAGGGGCAGCATGCATGGATGCCTCTGAGGCTGCCTAATCCCACCATTACCCCAAATTCTCGGGCAACAGCCTGGTGGTGACCCTCAAGACAATTGTGCTGACCCAGACCAAGATGGGCAAGGCACATGCCCATCACATGTTAGTAAAGCACCCAACTAGGTGCAACGAAGGTCCATCACCGCCTGTAGGTGACACCACTGCCCATGCTGGCACTGCTGTTCTATCCCCCGCCCCACGACGCAGGCATAAGCCTGACACAGCGTGGTGACAGCTTGGTGACCAAGTTAGATTGAGGTAGCAGGTGAACCACCCAAACATTTACCCTGTCCTTCTAAGGGCTACAACAACCGTTTTTTTTGGCCTCCTCTGGACTGCTGGCTGGGACTTGTAGTGCAGCTACAGCCATCTCGGCTGCACGGTGTGCACAGCGACTGGTGGCAGAAGGGACAGCACGTGGTCCACACAGACCCAAAAGAAATTGCCCAAAGTCGTCAGTACTCATTTTTGCTGCTGCTGTACCTTGGCTTGCTGGGATCTGTAGTGCAGTCTTCGGAATACGTTTTTTCTCTGTTATATATACTACAGTCCAGTGAAAAATTATGTTGTGTGCTGTACAGTAGCGTCAGTTTAGGGTATACGTTTTTTCTCTCAATTAGATATCCTACAGCGCAGTGAAATATTCTGTCGTGTGCTGCACAGTAGCCGGAGTGTAGAAAATATACGTTTTTTCTCTGTTATATATCATACAGTGCAGTGAAAAATTGAGTGATTTGCGGTACAATAGCCGCCGTCTAAAGACTACGTTTTTTTTTCTCTCAGTTATATATACTACAGTGCAGTGAAAAATTCTGTCGTGTGCTGCACACTAGCCGGAGTGTAGAAAATATACGTTTTTCGTCTTGGTTATACATTATACAGTGCAGTGCAAAATTCTGTCGTGTGCTGCACAGAGTCTAGAAAATATAATTTTTTTTCTCTCATTCATATATCCTACAGTGCAGTGAAAAATTGTGTGGTGTGCGTTATACTAGCGGCAGTCTAGAGAATACGTTTTTTCTCTCAGATACATTTAATACAGTCCAGTGAAAAATTCTGTGGTGTGTGGTACACTATCCGCAGTCTAGAGAATACGTTTGTGGCCTTAGATATTAATTCGACAGTTTAGTGATTACACAAAATGTTGAACCCAAGGGCTAAGGGTCGAGGACTTGGACGCCCAAGTGATGTAGGGGGGCAGAGGCCGTGGTCCTGGGCAGGGTGACACAGTACCTACTGATGAGGGAGCAGTGGAACGCCGCAGAGTTTTGCTCCCTAGCTTCATCTCGCAACTTACAAGATCACGTGGTACACCACTACTGAAACCACAACAGTGCGAACAGGTGATGACATGGATAGCGGATAATGTGTCCAAGTAATTTATCCACCACCCAGTCTTCCACACAGCCCACCCACTTTAGCCAAGGGAGTAGACCTCTGGCTCCTCCAGCTCAACCTCCTTCCCCCCAGCCTGCCCCTTGTTGGGGTGTGGGAGTTGTTGCCGTTAGAAACAGTCCTCACTCAGGTCTTGGCAAAATAAGCTCAGGTTTATTTTTGAGCAAAAACAAATTAACAAAAACAAAGTTCAGGAGAATAAGGGGTTAAGTTGCAGCTACCTTAGGATCAAGTAGCACCCCAGCTCTCAGCTCATCCAGTCTGAACTGAAGATCCCTCCACCTACATACAAGTGCACTTATATACAATTTACCAGTTCCCAGAATCCATCAGTCTTAAAGGAACATGCATTTGGTTTAAAACAGAAATATTGCACATAAATCATACATTAAACTACATAAAACACAAAGAATTCTAGCTGTCTCCTTTTAAAATAAAAAAGGAGCTTACAATCTATATACATTTTACCAAATTATACCAAACATAACATAAGAACATAAACCCACTAGGTTTGGCTGCAGCTTTGCCTCACCTGGCAATAATTAGCAGCACCCTATATAAACCCAGCACACCCTCTCCTCAGGTTTAGTCTCCTGCAGGTAAGTAGCTGGTAATGCTGTGTGTTTGGTGGTGGGGAATACTGAGCTAGTTTGTCTGTGGAAATGATAGTGGGCAGAGACAAAGGTTTGCTGGCCAGCATGTGAAAAAAAAGAGAGAGAAAGATACATACATACAGATAGACAGACTTGCTCACTATTAACCCCTCAACACCCCTCCCATGGAAAATATGGATTCAGATCCGGCATACTCACAGGAACTCTTTTCAGGACCCTACCCAAAGACACAAACCACTGCTCAACAGCAACCTGACAATTTAGAACTTTCGCAGTCTGTGGGTGATGAGAGTGTGGACTTAGTGCAAGTAGTGTGTCAAGAGGTGTCGGATGATGATGAGACACGGTTGTCAGACAGTGACGTTGTTGTCAGGGCAGTAAGTCCGAGGGGGGAGCAGAGTGAGGAATCGGAGGAAGAGCAGGTGGATGATGAGGTGACTGACCCGAGCTGGGTTGGTAAGCTTAGTCAAGACAGTGCTTCTGAGGGGGAGGCAAGTGCAGCACCAGAACAGGTTGGAAGAGGCAGTGGGGTGGCCAGAGGGAGAAGCAGGGCCAGAGCAAGTAGATCAGCAACTGTTTCACGGAGTGAAGCTCCCGTGCCGAGGCCTAGATGTTCGCAAGTCTGGAGGTTTTTTAAAGAATGTGAGGATGACCGACAGACTATGGTGTGCAACCTGTGCCACACCAGGATCAGCAGGGGAGCCACCACTACCAGCCTAACCACTGCCAGCATGCGCAGGCATATGAGTGCTAAACACACGACTCAATGGAACCAAGGCCGTTCACCTCCTGCGTATCACACCACTGCTCCTACCCCTTTGTCACATGCTGGCTCAGCGAGTCAACCCCCCACCCAGGACCCCGGCACGAGCGCCTCCTGCCCTACAACCACCCCTTCACCTCCACGATCTTCCACACCCTACACCAATGTGTCCCAGCGCAGCCTTCAGCTGTCTTTGCATCAGACATTGGAGCTGGAGCGCAACCGCAAACGCAAATACAATTCCACTCACCCACCCACATGCACAAGCCCTAAATGTTCACATTTTAAAACTGCTGAGCTTGGAGATGCTGCGATATAGACTGGTAGAGACTGAGGCTTTCCTCAACCTGATGGCGGTGGCTGTCCCTCGGTACTTGGTCCACCACTATTTTTCCCGATGTGCCCTGACCAACGCGGTTACTGAGAAGGTCCACCTAACCACGGACATGTGGACAAGTGCTGGCGGGCAGGGACACTATATCTCCCTGACGGCACATTGGGTTAACTTGGTGGAGGCTGGGATCTAGTCTGACCCTGGGGCCGCTCATGTAATGCCCACACCAAGGATTGCGGGGCCTATCTCGGTCATGGTTTCTCAGACTTATTATGCCTCTTCCTCCAACCCCTCCTCCTCCTACTCTCAAATACAATCTGTGAGCACAGCGCCTTCAGTCGGTAGCTTAGACGTAGCAGCACTGCCGTGGGTAAGCGCCAACAGGCGATGCTGGAACTGCTGAGCTTAGGTGACAAGAGGCACACCGCCCAAGAGCTGTTACAGGGCATCACAGAGCAGACCGATCTTTGGCTGGTGCCGCTGAAACTCAAACCAGGCATGGTTGTGTGTGACAACGGGCGTAACCTGGTGGCGGCTCTGCAACTCGGCAGGCTCACACATGTGCCATTATACACCAATACTATTTCCCAAAGTAACAACAACCCATATAAACACTGCATATAAAACCTGCCTGGCCCACGTGTTCAATCTTGTGGTTCAGCAGGTTCCTCAAGACCTACCCCAATTTGTCTGATTTGCTCACCAAGGTGCGACGCATCTGTGCGCATTTCCGCAAGTCAACCACAGATGCTGCCACTCTCAGGGCAGTGCAACGGCGCTTACGACTGACAGATCACTGACTGTTGTGTGACATGCCCACACAACGGAATTCCACATTACACATTTTAGCCAGGGTTTACCAGCAGCGAAGAGCAATTCTAGACTGGCAGATGACAACTTCCACAAGAACTGGTAGTCAGGTTAGTCAGCTTCTTCAAGTGTACAATGAGGAGTGGACGTGGATGTCTGATATCTGTCAGGTGTTAAGCAACTTTGAGGAGTCAACACAGATGGTCAGCGGCGATGTCGCCATTATCAGCATCACCATCCCGCTGCTTTGTCTGCTGAAAAAGTCACTGCTCAGCATGAAGTCAGAGGCTTTGCTCTTGTCACAGGAGATGGGGGAAGAAGATACGTTGCTTGATAGCCAGACCACCCTCAGGTCTGTTTCTCAGCACGTATTGGAGGAGGAGGAAGAGAAGGAAGAGAAGGAGACTGTTGGCGAGACTGAAGAGGGTACCTATGCTCATTCCTTCTTATCTGTTGAGCGTGTATGGGCTGAAGAGGAGGAGTTGGAGGAGGAGGAGGAAATGGAGAGTCAGCCTATTGAGGAGATTATTGCGTGTTGGGACTCTGGCGCACATGGGAGACTTCATGTTAGGCTGCCTTTCACATGACCCTCGCGTTAGAAGCATTTTTGACAACACCGATTACTGGGTGTTCACCCTTCTGGACCCCAGGTACAAGCAGAACTTTTCCACTCTCATTCCTATAGAGGAAAGGAGTATGAGAGTGAATCAATATCAACAGTCCCTAGTGCACAAGCTGAAACTATCCTTCCCATCTGACACCGCTAGCGGCAGAGGACGTAGTTCTGTTGGCCAACTTGTGGGGGAGAGGAGGGGAGCAGGCAGCTTGTCAAGCACTGGAAGGGGAACACTCTCCAAGGACTTTGCAAGTTTTATGGCACCCCAGCAAGACTATGTCACCCGTCCCCCAGTAGGGGGGAGCTGTTCAGAAAGATGGTGAGGGAGTACCTAGCTGACCATACCAACATCCTGCGTGATCACTCTGCTCCATACAACTACTGGGTTGCACAGCTGGACACATTGCCCGAACTGGCGTTATACGCCTTGGAGGTGCTGGCCTGCCCTGCCGCTAGCGTGTTGTCAGACCGGGTCTTCAGTGCAGCTGGTGGCATCATCACTGATAAGCGTACACGCCTGTCAACTGACAGGCTGACTATTATTGAAATGAATAAAGCCTGGATTTCACCGGAATGCAAATCTCCAGCGGGGGAAAGCAGCTCAACATGAAGATTCTTTATGTATCCTCTCCTCTCCTCCTCCTCCTCCTCCTCTTCTTACACAAACGCTGAGCCAACAAGCAATGTTTCTGAGGGCCAACTGGCGCTCTATACAAACAATGTTTACGGAGGGCCACCTACAGGCCCTCTCTCCAATAAATTTTTTAGTAGCGTCAACTACAGACACTCAAAAACAATTTTACAGGAGGGTCAACTACAGACACTCCAAAAACAATTTTACAGGAGGGTCAACTACAGTATGGTACTAATGTATGGTATGGTAAACCACTATTAAGCAAAGCCTATTCACTCAAGACTCCGATCACACCACAGGGACACACAAACAGCGACACTTGAACAAAGCAAAGAGGTCAGGTCCTATAAACACCTACATGTTTGTGTTTGGTTTTCAGACCAGGAGCTCCTCCTCCTCAGTAGACTTCCTCCCATCCCCAACAGAAATAGGGCAGAACATTGCTTCCACTCCACCTCCCTCCTTTCTTATTATTAAACTGAAGCACTGCTATGCTGTCTTACAACTGGTGAGACTTAAGGGGTTGTGGATTTGGATTTGCCTAGATCTGCATAGGGGTGTGGCCTAGCCGTGCATGGAGTGAGACGTGTGTGTGGAGCTCCTCTGCTGATCCCGTTCCCTAACAGCAACCTCAGCTCCTCAAGTGTGCCCTAAATGGTGAAAATAGGCAAAGACATCGCCTGGGATACCCTCGAGCCCCCTAAAGTAAGTGAATTGCAATCCGGGACGCAGACTTACCTTCTGAAGCAATCAGGTGTGCAGGCTGTAGCTCCTGCTAAGATGGCTGCGGCTGCAGGGAAAGACTCTCACCCACCAGCAATGTCTGATACTGAGGCCGGGGCAGAGCTCTCAGAAGCAGGTGAGGACTCTGACACCCGCCCTATCTCCCGAGCCTTTCTGCGGCAACTTGTTGCACCCATCATGAGTGAATTAGCGGACATTAAGTCTGATATCCACCACATTGGAGGCAGAGTGGAGATTTTAGAATCTAAGCAGCAGGAAGTGATCTTCCATAGTGAAGCTCTGCACTCTCGGGCTATGGCACACACCTCTTATTTGAATACAGCATTCCTAGCTATCGAGGACCAAGAGAATCGCAGCCATAGGAAGAATATTAGGCTTCGAGGTATCCCAGAGATTTATGCTCCCGAGGTCTTGCAAAAAGTGGCGAGGGACATTTTTATACATCTGCTGGGCCCTGAGAAGGCTGAAGGGATTCACATTGAGAGGATCCATCGAGCTTTACGGGCTAAATCCGCACCGAATGACCCGCCACGTGACATCATTTGCGGCCTCCTGCATTACACCACAGCCGCAGAGATTCTGCAAGCAGACAGGCGCTGTACTACTTTGGAGTATGAGGGATTCAATTTCCAAATGTTTCAGGACATAGCCCCCAGCACATTAACTAGGAGACGTACCCTTAAACCCCTGGATGTCTTAAGGGAACGGAAAATTATGTTTCGCTGGCTTTTCCCCTTTGGACTGGGGATTACTGTTGAGGGCCGCCAGATTACCGTCCGGACGCCAGAGGATTTACCAGCGGTGTGGGGTTGCTTGGATATGGATCCTGTACCTGTGCTTTCATGGCTGCCTCTGGTGGCTTTGGATCCGTTGCCTCCAGTGCCAGCAGTGGAAAAATGGTCCACTAAGAAAACGAAAAACAAGTCTCCCAAGAAGAAAAGGAATTGATTATTTATTATAACCGTTGAACTCCCAAGGAATATTGTCTGGACGGGACTTTTTCCTTTTTCTTCCGTTTACTTGATTACCCGGTTGTGAGTTCTGGGAGACGTTCATTAATGTTTTTCTTTTGCTTTAAAGGAGTCTGTCACCTCACTTTCACCTACTGTATATAACCAACAGCACTGCCCCACAGAAGATTGCATACACATCCCAGACATACCTGTGTGCACTGTGTGTCTGTATTCCATGTTCAGAAAAAGCACTTTTATTCTGCTAGAAAACAGCTCCAAGTGCCCGGCTGAAAGTGAAAGTAAAAACAGCTTTCTCTCCTGACTCGACGTCTAACAGCTATTTCTTCTGATATACTGGATATAATGCTGTGATTTTGGTATCATTTTAAAGCTTGGAATGCCGGCTTTCAAAGAAGGTGAGAACATTTTTTTTCTATCTGCTACCAAACCCAAGATATGAGCAGCTAAACCAGCCCTCCCCTCTTTAGTCTGGTTTGCTTTGAGCACTTGCAGCAGCAGAGCCGGGAACTTGGGAGCTGTATTCTAGCAGAATAAAAGTGCTTTTCCTGGACATGGAATACAGACACACAGTGCACACAGGTATTTCTGGGATGTGACATGTAATACAGATACACAGTGCACACAGGTATGTCTTGGATGTGACATGTAATACAGACACAGTGCACATAGGTATGTCTTGGATGTGACATGTAATACCTACACACAGTGCACACAGGTACATCTGGGATGTGTATGCAATGTTCTGTTGGGCAGTGCTGTTAGTTATATAGGTGAAAAAGAGGTGACAGGCTCACTTTAAGAATACTATTTTTTTTTTCTTTCTTTTTATAGTTGGTGTTATAGCTGCTTGGGGCCAATGAGGTGTTTTGCACTATGCTATGTATATGTTTGTATGTGTGTGTATATGTATATATATATAATATATATATATATATATATATATATATATATATATATATAATGTGTATATGTATGTGTGTGTTTTCCTCTTAGGGGAACGGGATCAGCGCTTGCTGTATGGGTGTTGTTCCATCATTTTTCACCCCCTACGCCACGCTGATGCTGTCTATTATAATTTGTTTGTATTTTTTGCAGCCTGAATTAGATCTATATCTGATACTTTTTGAGGTTTTTTTTTTCTTTTTGGTGTCATTTTTCTGTTTATTTGTGTCCTTATTACCTCGGCAGGTTTATCTGCAATATTGGATTATTACTAGGCAGCGGCAACTAGGCATGGTATTTTATCATTTTTATATTATGTACTGTTTTTTTATGGCAGAAGTTCATGTAGTATCTTTCAATGTTAGAGGTATGGGGTCTCCTCAGAAGCGGTCTCAAGTGCTCACTGTGGTCCGTAAATTGCGGGCTGATATTATATTATTGCAAGAAACTCATTATAAACTTAAGCACATACCGGTTCTGGGGAAATTCCAGTTTATACATTGGTTCCATAGCTGCCCCCCAACCCGCCCTAAGTGTGGGGTTAGCATAGGTATTAGTAAGAAACTTCCCTTTCAGTTGGTGTCTGAATGTTCAGATCAAGAGGGTCGATATTTATTTATTAAAGCAAAAATTGCAGGAGAACTGCTGACCTTGGCAAGTGTATATGCACCCAATTCAGGCCAAATTGCTTGGATAGAGGAGTCATTGTTTAGATTGAGAGAATTTGCGGAGGGAGCTGTGGTGGTTGGGGGGGGACTTCAACGTGGCTATGGATCCATTGTTGGACTCCTCCCCACCCTCCACGGCCTTCTCCTCTAAGGCCTTGAGGCGCTTAAGATCTATATTCGGTGATATGGGGCTGTGGGATATCTGGCGACTACAACATCCAAGTATTAAGGACTTTTCCTTCTTTTCCCACCCACATGCCTCATACCACCGTCTTGATTATTTTTGGGTATCCAAAGCACTTGTCCCATTGGTGTTGCCTCTGACGTGGGTCAGATAGCGATATCAGACCACGCCCCAATTTCATTGTCGTTGATTGTAAAATCTATTCCTAAACCTTTTATAAAGTGGTCTCTTAACACCACTTTGTTGGGGGTTCCACAATATATAGCAAGGTTAGAGAGTGCCCTTGTGGCTTTTTTTTCTACCAATTCAACTCCAGAGGTTAGCATGTCCACGATTTGGGAGACGCATAAAGCGTTTATGAGAGGCAAGTTCATCTCATTAGGTACTATGCATAAAAAGAAGAAGATGGCACAAATTAATGAGCTTTATTCTAATAATATCTTCTTTGGAACGTAAACACAAATTGAGCCGGCACTCTGCTACTCTTGAGGAGTTGACTACCCTCAGAACACAGTTGCAAAACTTGTTGAATGATAGAGAAGTAAAGACTTCTCAGTATTCGCGCTTTAAGTAATATCTACATGGAGATAAGGGCTATAAGCTCATGACTTCCTTGGTGAAGGCTCAGGATCAAAAAGTGTTTATTCGGGGAATAAGATCTCCCTCAGGGGAGTTATTAATGTCTACTGATGATATATTCCGCTCCTTTTCGGAGTTTTATACCAAACTATATAACTTACCACCTCCATCTCTGCCTGGCTCCTCCCCCTCTCTGCTCTCTTTAACGTCTTCTTTTCTTGATTCTCTCCAACTTCCTAGCCTTTCGTCTGAACAATCGCAGTCGCTTCTAGCTCCTATAACAGAAGCTGAGGCTGACAGAGTCTTGTCTTCCATATCCAATGGTAAGTCACCAGGCCCGGATGGCCTTCCGATTTTGTATTATAAGCAGTTTCGTAAAATTTTGGTTCCTCATTTTACTACTTTTTGCAACTCTATCCTGGGGGGGTCGTCTTTGCACCCACAGGCTCTTGAGGCCTATATCACTCTTATACCCAAGGAAGGTAAAGATATGGAGCAATGTGGGAACTATCGCCCCATTTCTCTTCTAAATGCGGATTTGAAATGGTGGGCAAAGATTCTCGCCCTCAGGATACAGTTGCTTCTTCCTTGTCTAGTGGGCCCAGAACAAGTGGGCTTTGTGCCTATGCGAGAGGGGAGGTTCAATACCTCTAGAGTAATGCAACTGATTTGTAGTGCTAGATCCTCTGGCTCATCATTGGTCCTTCTTGGCACTGATCCCGAGAAGGCCTTTGATAGGGTCAGTTGGGCCTTTATGCAAAGTACTTTAAATAAATTTAAGTTTCCACCCCAATTTATTTCGGCTATAATGTCTCTATATTCCTGACCTCATGCTAAACTTAAAATCAATGGCACCCTGTCTCCGACCTTTCAAATACGAAATGGGACTAGACTTCTTTTTAAACATAATTATTCCCCACTTCTTCGCAAAGTTACTGATCGACTGCGTACTCTTGATCTTCCCTTTGCTTCTTGGATGGGGCGTAAGAACTTCTTAAAAACGTATATTCTTCCCCAATTTAACTACTTATTTCAAATCCTCCCTATTTCTATTCCCTCGCCCTTCTTTACTGCAGTGCGTAAAGTGTTCTCAGAATTCTTGTGGAACTGAGCACAACCTAGAATTTCTTATTATCATCTTACACTACACAAGAGAGACGGAGGGTTTGGTTTGCCCAATCTCCGTGTCTATTATAAAGCAGCACATCTTAGTAGATGGCTTACTTTAGTTTTTCCTTATGAGACCCCTGGTGACTTGCCATTGTATGTGGATTTGGAGAGGTGTCTGTTTTCCCAACAATATTTGGCTTCGTTGTGGAGACAGGGTCCTCTACCGGTTGCTTTTGAGACTACTCATCCGCTAACTTTCGCTACTCTTCGTGTCCTCTATTCTTTTCTGTCCTCATCTTCTGGCTTTGGGACATTACCTTCTTCAGCTATGCCTTTGTCATTAGATCCTGCTTTTCTTAGAGAGAGTCCCTTGCTGACGCCGCCTCTCTGGACACATTTCCGGAGTAAGTCGCTATCTGATCTTTATGCATTTGGGACCGCTCCTCTTGTGACATTATTGCTGTCCACTCCTTCTCTTGCTCGTTTCCCTGCTCCTTTTTTGTCTGACTTTTCAGTGGTGGGGGCCAGGTTTAGAGCGAAATTCCCAGAATGTAGGAAAGAGTGCTGGCTGGATGATGTGCTCACCAGTTCTAAACTCCGAAGTAAACTGTTGTCGTATTGTTATAATAAGCTCATCGCTCCCTCACCAGTATTTAAGCCTTATTATGTTATGGCATGGGAGAAAGAACTTGCTAAAACCTTCTCAACAGATGAGGTGAGCTCGCTTGCTAAGATGTCCCATGGGTTCTCTTGCTGTGTGAGGGCTCAGGTGTCATCTTTTAAACTCTATACTAGATGGTATAGAACACCCTCTTACTTGGCCTCTATTGGCTTAAAGTCAGAAGATGATTGTTGGAGATGTGGATTGGCTTCAGGAACCATTTCACATATTTGGTGGGATTGTCCTGTGTTACGCCCATTTTGGGAGTCTGTTCTGGAAGTGATTGACCCCCCGACAGTAGGCATGTGGCATCAGAAAGTAGATCAATTAGCACAAATGGAGGAGTTGGTGGGGTGGGAACGAGGTACTCATCTAAAGTACCTTATGGTATGGCAGCCGTGGTTATCGTATAGAAACAATCTGTGACCAGGGAATTGCCTGGATTCTAGTATATATATTTATATATTAGCACTTACATTTTACACATTATGTTTTATGATTTGGACCGAGGATAAGAACATATGGTTTATTTGTTTACTTTCTTTGCTTTCTTTTTATTTATTAGTGATGAGCGAGCCGAAGCGGCAATATTCGGGATTCACACGAATATTGCCCGCTTCGGCTCGGCTCGGCATCCCGAGCTAGCGCAGACTCGTGATGATTCGTGCGTCACTGCCAGTTTGAAATGCCCGTTTTTTTCAGCCAATCAGCATCAAAGGGAAGCCTGTGGGAACGCTTCCTGTTGTGATGTAACATCCCCTATACCTCCCCAGCAGTGATTGGCTGGCAGTGACATGTGACCTAAATTTACAAAAGGAAGGGACCTGCAGCATCAGCCTCATTGTGCTTTTGGGAAGGAGAAGAGACAGACAGAGACAGTGTTAGCTCGTGTAGTGTGTGCAGCAAGCAGTTAGGAGTTAGGATAGGAAGCCTCAACAGTCTTTTTAAAGACTATTTATACTCTGAAAAACAGTATACAGTATATACTGTAAGCCTGTATTCTGTGTAGGAATAGGAAGCCACAATAGTCTTTTAAAAACCAATTGATTCTCTGAAGAAAACTATACAGTATATGCTGTAAGCCTGCATTCTGTGCAGAGCTGTGCCTGGTACACCTTGTCCAGCCACATAGATCAAACTATACATATCTAAACAGATATATTCCTGTGCATAACTGTGCAGTGACTAGTGAATACATTTCATCAGCGTGCTATATACCTCAGAGTCTATAGATACCGTATTGATCTGTGGATTCCGTTTTATTTGCGCAAACTGCGTACATCTTTTTTTGGATAGGTCTGAAAATAATCGTACCTGCATATCTATCTACATTGTCCGCTTAATTTCACTGATCCGTAATACACGTTGCAGTGACTAGTGAATACATTTCATCCGCCTGCTATATACCTCAGAGTCTATAGATACCGTATTGATCTGTGGATTCCCGTTTTATTTGCGCAAACTGCATACATCTTTTTTTGGATAGGTCTGAAAATAATCGTACCTGCATATCTATCTACATTGTCCATTTAATTTCACTGATCCGTAATACACGGTGCAGTGACTAGTGAATACATTTCATCAGCCTGCTATATACCTCAAAGACTATAGATACCGTATTGATCCTTTGCAATTATAATAATATAATACTGCTACTGTGTAAATGGAGAACCCCAGGGTCAGGGGGAGAGGGGGAAGAGGTGGAAGAGGTGGTCGTGGAGGGAGAGGTGGGAATCGTGGTGGTACAGTGGAAACACGTAAGGACCACAAGCTGTTGAAAGAGCCAGAGGGCTGCGACGAGGGAGAAGCCAGGGCCGAGTCACTACTTCCCCAAGTGCTCCTAGAGGTCACGCTCCAGCCCGTACTATGCGCCACTCCTTAGTTTGGGAGTACTTTAAGGATGATGAGGCCGATCCTCGTTTGGCGGTGTGCAAGCTGTGCCACACGTCAATGAACAGGGGTTCAAAACGCAACAACCTGACCACTAGTAGCCTGGCGCAAACATTTGGAGAGAAAACACCCCACCAAATGGTTTGCACTTCTGTCAGCTGGTGACGTTGACACAGTTAGTCCAGCAACTGTGTCTCGTCCAAGCCAGGACGTTGCAGCCTCCAGCCCCGAAAGGACCCCTCCAGCTCCATCTCCCTCCCTCTCCTCCACTCATGTGTCCCAGTGCGGCGTTCAACTGTCTCTACCACAGACATTTGAAAGCAAGCGCAAGTACGCAGCCCACCCACCCCCATGCTCAAGCTCTAAATGTGCATATCGCCAAGCTGATTAGTTTGGAAATGTTGCCGTATAGGCTTGTGGAGACAGAATCCTTCCGCAACCTTATGGAGGCGGCAGCCCCCCGTTACTCTGTCCCCAGCCGACACTATTTTGCCCGATGTATCGTCCCCGCCCTGCACCGGCATGTGTCTGAGAACATCACCCACGCTCTCAAAAACGCGGTTTGTAGTAAAGTCCACATGACCACAGATACATGGACGAGTACCGGTGGCCAGGGACATTACATCTCCCTCACGGCACATGGGTCAATCTGGTGGAGGCTGGGGCAGAGACCGATCGTGGGGCTGCACATGTGCTACCCACACCACGAATTGCGGACATAGTTCCGTCTGTGTGTCTCCGGCACATTATGCCTCCACCTCCTCCTCCACCTCCTCCTCCTCCAAAGTGGCAGTGATGCCCCAATCGTCAAGTCTCATTTCCTCGATGGCCAGCAGTTTCAGCACTGTG
The DNA here is from genome assembly GCA_900303285.1 of Rhinella marina. Classification (NCBI taxonomy): domain Eukaryota; kingdom Metazoa; phylum Chordata; class Amphibia; order Anura; family Bufonidae; genus Rhinella; species Rhinella marina. The sequence continues at coordinate 383 of ONZH01023843.1, read as the reverse complement.
GTAGGGAAGCGGCAGCAGGCAGTCCTGAAACTGTTGAGCCTGGGGGATAAGAGGCACACGGCTGAAGAGCTCTTACAGGGCATCAGGGGGCAGACAAATGTGTGGCTGGCGCCGCTGAACCTTCAGCCAGGAATGGTGGTCTGTGATAATGGGCGTAACCTGGTGGCGGCTCTGCATCTTGGTGGGCTGACTCACGTGCCATGCATGGCCCACATGCTCAACTTGGTGGTCCAGCGGTACCTCAAGACCTACCCCTAGTTGAGTGAGTTGCTCACCAAGGTGCAACGCATATGCGCCCATTTTCGCAAGTCCACCACCGATGCCGCGACCCTCAGGACTGTGCAAGGGCGGCTACAACTCCCTGTTCACCGGCTGCTGTGTGA
>ONZH01023842.1:0-13315 GCA_900303285.1 Rhinella marina | reverse complement strand
CCCTAATATGCCTCATCAGCCCCCTAATATGCCTCCATCAGCCCCTTAATATGCCTCCATCAGCCCTTAATATGCCTCCATCAGCCCCCTAATATGCCTCCATCAGCCCCCTAAATAGCCCCAGCCCCAAATGCTTCCATCAGCCCCCTAATATGCCTCCATCAGCCCCCCCCTAATATGCCTCCATCAGCCCCTTAATATGCCTCCATCAGCCCCCTAATATGCCCCCATGCCTCCATCAGCCCCCCCCCATCAAATATGCCTTCCATCAGCCCCTTAATATGCCCTCCATCAGCCCCTTAATATGCCTCCCATCAGCCCCCCTAATATGCCTCCATCAGCCCCCAAATGCCTCCATCAGCCTCCCAGTGCCTCCATCATCAGCCCCCTAATATGCCTCCATTAGCCCCCTAATATGCCTCCATCAGCCCCATCATGCCCCCCCTCCATCAGCCCCTCATAATGCCTCCATCAGCCCCCTAAATGCCTCCATCAGCCCCTTAATATGCCTCCATCAGCCCCTATATATCAGCCCTCCTTCAGCCCCTATCAGCCTCCATCAGCCCCCTAATATGCCTCCATCAGCCCCCTAATATGCCTCCATCAGCCCCAGCCCCTTAAATGCCTCCATCAGCCCCATCCAGTGCCTCCATCAGTGCCTCCATCAGCCTCCATGCCTCCTCCATCAGCCCCTAATATGCCTCCATCACAGCCCCTAATATGCCTCCATCAGCCCCCAATATGCCTCCATAATATGCCTCCATCAGCCCCCTAATATGCCTCCATCCATCAGCCCCCTAATATGCCTCCATCAGCCCCCAGTGCCTCATCAGCCCCCTAATATGCCTCCATCAAGCCCCATAATATGCCTCCATCAGCCCCCAGTGCCTCCATCAGCCCCCTAATATGCTTCCATCAGCCCCTAATATGCCTCCATCAGTCCCCAGTGCCTCCATCAGTCCCCTAAATGCCTCCATCAGCCCCCTAATATGCCTCCATCAGTCCCCTAATATGCCTCCATCTGCCCCTAATATGCCTCCATCAGCCCCCTAATATGCCTCCATCAGCCCCCTAATATGCCTCCATCAGTCCCCAGTGCCTCCATCAGTCCCCTAATATGCCTCCATCAGCCCCATAATATGCCTCCATCAGCCCCATAATATGCCTCCATCAGCCCCTTAATATGCCTCCATCAGCCCCTTAATATGCCTCCATCAGCCCCCTAATATGCCTCCATCAGCCCCCTAATATGCCTCCATCAGCCCCATAATATGCCTCCATCAGCCCCATAATATGCCTCCATCAGCCCCTTAATATGCCTCCATCAGCCCCATAATATGCCTCCATCAGCCCCTTAATATGCCTCCATCTGCCCCCTAATATGCCTCCATCAGCCCCATAATATGCCTCCATCAGCCCCATAATATGCCTCCATCAGCCCCATAATATGCCTCCATCAGCCCCTTAATATGCCTCCATCAGCCCCCTAATATGCCTCCATCAGCCCCATAATATGCCTCCATCAGCCCCTTAATTTGCCTCCATCAGCATCCATCCATCTACCATCCATAATGGAAGCGCTCATTAGCATTGCCCCATAAGACGAATCTGGCCCGTGGGCCATAGGTTGGGCATCACTGAGCAAGAACAATCCCTGGAGCAGTGGAAACGTCTTCCGTGGACTTCTCTATCTGGCAGTCTGATGGACGAGTCTGGACTTGGTAATGCCAGGAGAACGTTACCTGCCTGATAGCTTTGTGCCAGGTGTAAACTCTTGTGGCGGAGAGATAACGCTATGGGGTGGTTGGCAGAGGCTGACTTCGGCCCCTTAGTTCCAGTGACGGGAAATTTTAATGCTTCAGCACACCAGGAAAGTTTGGACAATTGTATGCTTCCAGCTTTGTGGTAACAGTTCAGGAAAGGCCCTTTACTGTTCCAGCATGACTGTGCCCCAGTGCACAAAGCAAGCTCCATGAAGGCATGGTGGGGAAGTTTGTTGTGGAAGAACTTGAAAGGCCAAACAGAGCCCTGACCTCAACCCCATCATTCAGGATGAACTGGAACAGAGATTGTGAGTCAGGCCTTCTCCTCCAACATCAGCGTCTGACCTCACAAATGTTCTTCTGGAAGAATGGGCAAAAATTTCCACAGACACCAAATCTTGTAGAAAGCCTTCCCAGAAGCGCTAAGGGCTGACCTTATTAACGCCTATGGTTATACATTAGAAAGGGATGTCATGAAAGCTCCTGTAGGTATAATGTGTAGGTGTCCCAATACTTTTCTCCTTTGAGGAGGTCGAGGCGCTCACCAGAGCTCCAGTGCACTCCACGGATTCCTCAAACAGCTGAAATAGAAGAATACCGCAGCACTAAGTATGTAGAAGAAAACCAGCACTGCCGTATTCCAAACTGGTCATTTTATTAGAAAAAAAACACTCAAGCAATAAAAAACATTGAGTGTTTTTTTTCTAATAAAGTGACCAGTTTGGAATACGGCAGTCCTGGTTTTCTTCTACATACTTGGATTCAAGAGTCTCTGCTCACCGTGACACTCCGACAGTCTTGTGGATATTGTGGTTCTCTGATGAAGCTGGTAAGGCGGAGCTTCCCCGTATTGTTTTTTATTTCCATACCGCAGCACTCACTTGTCTTCTTTGCACTAGTTGAGAAGGTTTATCCTCCAAGATGAATGCAACGTTTTGACTTGCTTGACAAAGACTGTAGGAAGTCCAAACGATGCATTCGTCTTGGTGAATAAACCTTCCCAACTATTGCAAACGGAGACAAGTGAGTGCTGAGGTATTCTTCTACTTCTTCTGATTGACCTGGGGGTCACAGGCTAGAGCCACTGCTGACCGCGCCACTTACCTATCCTGGAACAGCTCCATGGAACCGTTAGTCCTGCTGCGGCTGTACATTTAGGTTCTTCACAAAAAGCTGATGGGTCTGATTCCTGGCACCCCCACCTATCAGCTGTTTGAGGAACCTAAATGTAAAGATGCAGCAGCACTAACGGATATCCTAAGGATAGGCCATCAACAGGGGTGTAGCTGAAGGCTAATGGGCCCTGGTGGAAGAGTTCAGCTTGGGCCCCCCTTCCCTCAGTGCTTTGTGGACAGGAAAGCACATAGCCTCCTGAGGCAAAAATTGAAACTGCACAATCCCCCCCCCCCCCATGCCAAATTCTTGACCTAACCCCCTACCTCCAGCCAGAGGTGTAACCTGACCAGCATGCACTTTCTATAATACCAGTGTCTTCATATGTGGCACAAGGGTCTTTGGGCCCCTCAGGCTCCTGAGCCCAGTAGCGACTGCTACCTCTGCACCCCTTATAGCTACGGCCCTGGCCTTCAATATGAAAATCCTGGAGAACCTCTTTAAGGGTTCTTTTATTTTTGTCTATGGGGTGTACATACCTCCCAACCGTCCTGGATCCAGCGGGACTGTCCCATATTGCAGTGGCTGTCCCGGTACGGGGGAGGTATGTCCCGGTTTATGGCAGCTGTCCCTTAGTCCACAGGTGATGAAGCAAAGAGCCAGCATCGTCTCGCTGCTTCATCCACTCTCCCTCCCATCCCCCCCTGCAGGCTCTACGTACCTCCCTGCCGCTCTCCACACCTTCGGTCTGGGAGGGGGGTGAGGCCAGCTGTCAGTCAGTCAGCCTTGGCTCCGCCCCCTACAGACTAAAGAAGAAGATGTCCTGCTGGTGATGCTGCTAGGAAGAAGGTAAGTATATGGTTTTTTATTTTTTCAATTTTCTGAGAGTGGCACAGCATGGGCATATTACTGGGGGGCACAGCATTAATGGGGAGCACAATATGGGCATATTACTGGGGGCACAACATAAACTGGGGAGCACAATGTGGGCATATTATAGGGGGGGCACAGCATTACTGGGAAGTACAGTATGGGCATATTACTGGGGGCACAGCATTACTGGGGAGCACAATATGGGCATATTACTGGGGGCACAGCATTACTGGGAGCACAGTATGGGCATATTACTGGGGGCACAGCATTACCGGGGAGCACAATATGGGCATATTACTGGGGCATGACATTACTGAGGAGCACAATATGGGCATATTACTGGGGGCACAGCATTACTGGGGAGCACAATGTGGGCATATTATAGGGGGGGGCACATAGCTGGGCATATTACTGGGGACACAGCTGGGCATATGACTGGGGGGCACAGCTGGTCATATTACTGGGGGCACATAACTGGGCGTATTAATGGGGGGCACAGCTGGGCATATTACTGGGGGCACATAACTGGGCATATTATAGGGGGCACATAGCTGGGGCATATTACTGGGGGCACATAACTGGGCATTTTACAGCGGGCACATAACTGGGGAATAATTACTATGTGGGACAGTAAGGGGAATGGGTGGGATTAGGTGTATAGTTATTAGGAGTTAGAAGCGTGGCCTAGTGCTGAAAAAATTTGCAGCGGCGCACAATTTGTCCCTCTTTCTCTGTTTACAAAGTTGGGAGGTATGGACAGTTCTCTGCCTGGTAATGAGCGACAAATGATCTACAGATGTCGTGCGGTGCTCATTCTTGGATGAGGGGCGAGCCTTTAACATGGTAAGTGGCAGTAGTTTATGTACTTTGTCAAAAAGTCTTCTACGAAATTCTGCAGATAATGTTCTACACGCACAGATCCTAAGATGTCGCTCCGGCGTTCCACCATGCAGGTAGGTAATTTATAGCAGGGATCACAGGGTGACAATTACAGTCTCATCTTCTTTCATTTTCAGGATTTGTGTCATCTCTCTGCGGTCGCCTGTCATTCTATTTTGCAATATTCTTTGTAAGACGTGGATTAACTTCTCTCCACTCCCCGAAAAACCCTGTTAAATACCGGAGTCCCCGGCTCAGCCTTGTGACAAGCGTCAAGTCATTTCTAATGAGGAAATAATGATATCTTCTATGTTTCTTAATCCCTCCCGCTCATGTGAGATTATGTATAGAGAATAGGATTTAATTTATGTTTATGGCGGACTGACTGATTTATACTTGTCATGGATCTCAATGAAACTGTCGACCATCTGTCTACAGCCTCCAGAGCGTTACCAAGTGGACAGGTTGATCTTTTCTCAGGACCTCATTCTATAGTTTTCCCAGGAAAAGGAGTATAGGAGCTTGGCTTTTCTAGAGAAAAGTTAATCGCTTTTTGTCTATGAACAGACTATGTCCATAATTTTGTTCGGATGAATTCCCTAATACACCTTTGTAGCAATCGAGAATTAGTTCTCCTGAAACACAGCTCTAAATTCTTTACAAGAGACTATGTGGACTACCAGCAGCCTCCACAAGAGGGAGCTCAGGAGTTTACTCAATAAGTGGACAGTATGCAGTTAGCTCATGTGCTCCCTCTAGTGGTGGCTGCAGATAAGCAGCTTTCTAACTTTCATATCCATGTCTAGGCAGGAGATCAGAAAAAAAAATCGATAATAAAAGAGAAGGAACTAATCAGCACCCTAGAGCTGAACAAAGAAGAGAGGAATACAGCACAAAAAAACTAAGAAGGGGGCCCTTTTTTTTATTCTGCTTATGATCTCTTCCTTGTTTAAAGGTGTTGGTTGATTTTTTTCTAGTCCCTTTTTTGAGAAGAGCGCCAAAAATACTGAATGACAGGGTCACGCCCAGGAATCGGCTACAATTTAGCAGGAAATGCTGAATGGACTGCAGCGCCATCACAGGGTATGTGTCCTGGAGCTCATTGCAAAGCTTTGCAGGTGTTAAAGGGGTTCTCCGGGAAACCAGAAAATGTAACTATGACTTTATTATAAATATATTCCCAATACCTTTCATTAGTTATAATGGCTCTTTTTGTCTAGGGAGCAATGATTAGGAGAAACAAAATGGCTGCCGTCCTGTTAGCACACACAAAACCTGTCCTACTCACACAGAACGAGTTACTTCACAACACTGAGCTAAAGAGCTGCCTCAGCATCCTCTCTGCTCTGCTTGTCAGGGATTATGATCCCCAATACAGTTTAATATGATCTTTAGCTGAATTTTTGTAGGAATGGAGTTCATGAGGAGACATGAAGTACAGAGAGGATGGACAGGACAGACTGTGGTAATGGAGACTGCATACAAGAGCTGCTGCTCATTAGCCACATCTATTCATGAACTTCATTCTTACAGAGATTCAGCTAAAGATCATCAGCTGTATTCAGGATCATAATCCCTGACAAGCAGAGCAGAGAGGAGGATGAGGCAGCTCTTTACCTCAGTGTTGTGAAGTAACTTGTCCTCATGTGTGATTAGGACAGGTTTTGTGTGTACTAATAGGACGGTGGCCATTTTATTTCTCCTAATGATTGCTCCCCAGACAAAACAACCCATTATAACTAATGAAAAGTATTTGGGAATATATTTATAATCAAGTAATATTTAAGTATTTTTATTTTCTTAATTCCCGGAGAACCCCTTTAATGTTACTGTATTTCAAGCATTATACCTTGTATTACATCTCCTAGAAGTTTTGTATGGAGGGGGAGCAGTGGGAGGTCCCTGCAGCAGGACTGGCACCACCCTTCCTTCAGTCCAGTGTGAACCGAAGACTTATAGGCAGCAAGGAGGCAGAGTCACAAGGGAAGCCGCCTGTGAAAGAGACTTCACAGAAGGTTGAGAGGTCACATTAAAGGGGTTTGCGGACTACTTTTTCAGAGATAGGTAACTGCACAGGCTAGAGATATCTATGCATGTGGTGGGAGAATAATAAACTTCTCCTTACCTGCCAGAGTTCTCCTTTAATAGGCTGTGCACATTAATAACTACCCCTGCCGTGGGTGTCTTTTATTATGATAAGGAGGAATCGTAAAACCTTTAATAAAGCAGTAAATGACTAATAAAAACTGAAGTCTACAGTTTTACCTTCTGTCTTTATGTATATAAATCCTAACAATTACTCCATAGGGAGGGGGGGTTAAATTCACCTTTCGAAGGCATTGCCTAAACGGAAACGCCCCAAAGTAATGTATTAGCAGTTACTGCCCAGAATACTTCAATAGTAGTAACGAACAGGAATAACAAATCCCACCCCTCGTGTCCTGAAGAAGGGTGGGTTTCCTGGGGCCTCTGTTCCTCCAATGGACTGTAGACAGGGGAGGTTGTGAAATAGCAGGGTGGCCCATCGGACCACCAGAGGATCCTCCGGTGGGCTCAAGTTCTGATAATAATGGACCCCTAGTAAAACAGGGCCCTTAAAGGCTATGTACACCTTCTGAGGCAATTGTATTTTTATGAATGCATGTTACTCATTTTTGGCTAAAAATCATTTTGTTCAATAGGTCTTTAAAAATATTGAGCTGTTCTGTCACAAAGGGTTAACTGTTTTTTCTAGATTTGTGACTGGTACTTTCACTTTGTGCCTAAACCTTATCTCTAAACTACCGAGAGGTCATAAACAATTATTTGAAGGGGTTGTCTCACTTCAGTAAATTTACTTCAAGGCACTTACTAATGTATTGTGAGTGTCCATATTGCTTCCTTTGCTGGCTGGATTCATTTTTCCATCACATAATACACTGCTTGTTTCCATGGTTACAGACCACCCTGCAATCCATCAGCGGTGGTCGTGCTTGCACAATATAGGAAAATGCACTAGCCTATGTACGCTCCCGTGGTCCCGACTACCAGAGAGGCTGAAGCTTTTTCCTATATTGTGCAAGCTTGACCACCACTGATGGATTGCAGGGTGGTCTGTAACCATGGAAACGAGTAGTGTATAATGTGATGGAACAATTAATCCAGCCAGCAAAGGAAGCAATATCAGTAATAACAATACATTAGTAAGTGCCTTGTAATAACTTTCTCTACATGGTAAATGTAACTTACTGAAGTGAGATAACCCCTTTAAGCCACATTCCTATCAGTAAGATAAGAACTGAGCTATAATCAGTGTTTATATTATAAAAGCAGAGATAAGGAGTCCCTTTGCTCCTGGTCTGACGGAAAAGACAGAAAATCCAAAGGTTGCTACAAGAGCATCTCAGCTCTGTACTGAAAAAAGGGCTCCATATTTTTAATAAAGACCAATTTAAAAAAATGAGTACAATGAAATAATAAAAAAATTGCCCCCAAAGGTGTACATAGCCTTTAAGATCCTATATACTCAGAATCATTTCCTCTGGTGGGCCCAAGGGACTTCAGTCCGACACTGGTCGTGACCTAGAAACCGGAGCTAAGGAATCTCGGTATATGGTCCCGGGCTGTACACTGTGGATGCAGGGGTAGCACAAGCTCTCTTGGTGGCAGAGGCACCCCCTCATACATTAAGTTACCCCCTACGCTTTTTGTGATGCGGTTAGTGGCAGCACAGGGGAAACATTTTTTTTAAAAATCACCTATAATAAAACATCATGCAGTCAAAAATGGTGACACCACAACCTGAGGAGACAGGTGATGAATACACCTTGTTCCTGCCCCTGGAGAGTGTCAGGTGCAGACATATTCAAGGCTTCAGAGCTGAAATCTCCCAGATTCCTCTCTAGTTCAGTGTGTGCACAGAGCTTGCTTTCGCAATCTAACCAAGTGTGGAGGCTTCCCTGCCGTGAAGACCCTCACAGACACACAAATGATTACATTTCCATCTCTCTTGTGTGGATTACGGTGCCGGCGCCTTCTGTAGCACATGTTACGCTGCGTACAATGCTGCGCTGTGTGTATTATAGAGGGGTTATTGTGCTGATGACATTAATAACAGTTATTTCTGCAAAATAATTACAGCCTGGAAATCCAGAGTTTTCTAATGCGTGACTATCGGAACGATCCGAAGCGCGCTGGGTGATCATTATTCAATTTAGTCTGAACCCGTGACACTCGTGCTGATCTATTTGGGTACCCAGCAGTGCATGACTACGTTGGAGAAAGGAAGATCTCCCTTTGTGAGAGCCGTGTGCACTGTGCGACTGATATTGTGGGTTGTCTCCGTAAGGGAGGCAGAATTACAGCAGATTCTGTCTACGTGCTGCTTCATGCATGTTGAAATTGCAGGCGTGTAAAACTGCATGCAGACGTGGGATTTCCCGTGTCTCCCTATAGTGCAGCACTTGTAGTGATAACGCATGTTGATCTAAAGTATTATTGCACTGGCCGGGTTTGGGGTGGTCCCAATGCTATGCTGGGTCCCCCGGACACCGTTGAGGTGTCACTACGTGTTGCTGCTCTCTGGAAGGGAAGGGAAGGCGTGGTGCACCCCAATGGGAAATAAGTCCAGAGAGTCAGGGTCTGCAGTAACCAGGGTGTTTCTTTACTGGAGGAACTGAAGTGTGAAACAATACAGGCGAGGCATAGGGCTGGCTCTTCCAGTCTCCTCCCGAGCAGAAGAAGGGGTTTGATGCTGAGGAAAGGTAGCTGTCCCTCTCTCCCAGAAGGCTGGTACCATGGTCAAAGGCTGGAGGCCATGGTCTGTAGCTCAGTAGTCCGGGTGACTCCTTGGTCACAGGGCTAGTGACCGATGGTCTGTGGCTCAGCGTCCCCATCTCAGTGTCTTCTTCTGGTCACTCATGTAGACTGGCATGAGTCCCTAACTGCAGAACACTAGAGGCTCTGACTGCTCTCCTAATATACCATTTCTAGCTGGACTGGAACCTTCTAGTGGGAGGGGTGGAGAGTAGAAGCGTAGCATAAACAAACACATTGTTACACTTTCCGTCTCTCATAGACTTACATTAGAGCTTCAATGATACTCAGTGGCTATGACACAGCAGTTTTTCCAGACAAAAACAAGTTTCTAGACATAACAACAGAGCTAAACCAAACATTCAAAAGATCAGTCTGTCTAGTTTTGGTGGTAAACAAGTCTGGCTTTTTCCCTCCAAAACATGCTTTTCTTAAAACTCTATAGCAGCTGTGAAGAATGAACAGCTTCTCATTCAAAGTCCCAAAAGTCTCTCAGTATTCATTAATCCTTTCCGTAGAGCCTTGCAAATACAGTGATAATGAACAGTATATATATCACAACATATAAACTTCAGTTACATAGTAATAAACAGTGCAAGTTAACCTTTCATGTGAAAGAAAGTAAGAAGTTTATAACTTTGCGTAGGGGAAAACAGGCAAATGTCCAAACGTGAAAGTACCCACGATCCAGGGCACTACATTATCACCTGGGATCCCGGGCCTAAAAGAAAATCAGATAGCTCGGACGTAAATCTAAAACCTTAAGGCTCATGTGACGCAGTAGTCAGGGACAGATTTAGCATTTTCTGGGACCCTAAAGCAAAATTAAGTTTGGGGATTCCTGTTGCATTGGTAAATTTCACCCATATCAGCCCTTTAAACCCCACTCTCAGCTCAGTAGTGCAGCTTGGGCACTTCTGTTACTGTCTACAGCTGGAAAGGGCCCCCTCTCTCTCCAGGGCCCCTGTGAAGTAGAACCTGTTGCACAGGCAGGCACATCCACCCCTTCAGTCATTTTTTTTCAGCCAACCATTTGTGTCGCCAGGGGGCACCCTTGATCTCTGTGGTCCCAAGCATTTTCCTTGTTTTGCATGGTGGTAAATAACCCTGCTAGCGGCAGGCGTGCCACTCAGTCGGAAAGCCACATGACAAACGCACAACGTCGTCTTTTTATCACGGTTGGTTTAGTGATGCGGTTATTGGTGGGAAACCATTTTAAAAAAAATTCACCTAAAATAAAACGCCAATCAATCGCTGGAGACCAAAAACCGTGACAACACAGTCAGCGTTGAACTGAAGTCCCTTGGGCCTACCCTCCGTGTACCTAGGCCTTTATAGGCCCTGTTTTATTAAGGGTCCATTATTGTCAGAGCTTGGGCCCACCGCAGGATCCTCTGGTCATCATGTACTCACCATTGTGAGTCCCATTACACCTATAAACTGTCGCCCCATGATCGGGGTCATAGAAATAACTCCTGTGGAGATTCTGGATTGTCCCATTTATAAATCCATGGGTAGAACTATCAGGGTAGAAGGCACAGCAGCTGCTATGGGGCCCCAATAACTAAGGGAGCCCATCTCCACCCAGATTTATCTGAAGTTTGTGATGTGCAGCATATGGAGAATGGAAACGTGAATTACTTTTTGCATTATTGCTGTTGTGTGACATTGTGTGCATTATCCCACTGCTGTGACATCACTGTGTGCATTATCCCAGTAATCTGACATCATTGTACACATCATCCCCCCATTTTGACATCACTGTGCACATTATCCGACCATTGTGACATCACTGTAAACATCATCCCACCATTGTGACATCACTGTGTGCATTATCCCACCACTGTGACATCATTGTGTGCATTATCCCACCGCTGTGACATCACTGTGTGCATCTTCTCACTATTCTGACATCACTATGTGCATTATCCTACCATTGTGACATCACTGTACACATCATGCCACCATTCTGACATCACTGTGCACATTTTCCCACTTTTGTGACATCACTGTGTGCATTATCCGCTATTCTGACATTACTGTGTGCATTATCCCATTATTCTGACATCACTGTGTGCATTATCCTGTACTGTGACATCACAGTGTACATTATCCCTGTACTATGACATCACTGTGTACATTATCCTGTACTGTGACATCACTGTGTACATTATCCCTGTACTGTGATCACTGTGTACACTGTGACATCACTGTGTACATTATCCTGTACTGTGACATCACTGTGTACATTATCCCCTGTACTGTGACATCACTGTGTACATTATCCTGTACTGTGACCTCACTGTGTACATTATCCCTGTACTGTGACATCACTGTGTACATTATCCTGTACTGTGACATCACTGTGTACATTATCCTGTACTGTGACATCACTGTGTACACTGTGTACATTATCCTGTACTGTGACATCACTGTGTACATTATCCTGTACTGTGACATCACTGTGTACATTATCCCTGTACTGTGACATCACTGTGTACATTATCCTGTACTGTGACATCACTGTGTACATTATCCCTGTACTGTGACATCACTGTGTACATTATCCTGTACTGTGACATCACTGTGTACATTATCCTGTACTGTGACATCACTGTGTACATTATCCTGTACTGTGACATCACTGTGTACTGTGACATCACTGTACATTACTGTACCTTGACATCACTGTGTACATTATCCTGTACTGTGACATCACTGTGTACATTATCCTGTACTGTGACATCACTGTGTACATTATCCCTGTACTGTGACATCACTGTGTACATTATCCTGTCCTGTGACATCACTGTGTACATTATCCTGTACTACTGTGACATCACTGTGTACATTATCCTGTACTGTGACATCACTGTGCACATTATCCTGTACTGTGACCTCACTGTGTACATTATCCTGTACTGTGACATCACTGTGTACATTATCCTGTGCTGTGACATCACTGTGTACATTATCCTGTACTGTGACATCACTGTGCACATTATCCCTGTACTGTGACCTCACTGTGTACATTATCCTGTACTGTGACATCACTGTGTACATTATCCTGTACTGTGACCTCACTGTGTACATTATCCTGTACTGTGACATCACTGTGTTTATTATCCCTGTACTGACATCATTGTGTACATTATCCTGTGCTGTGACATCACTGTGTACATTATCCTTTGCTGTGACATCACTGTGTACATTATCCCTGTACTGTGACATCACTGTGTGTTTATTATCCCTGTACTGTGACATCACTGTGTGCACATTATCCTGTACTGTGACATCACTGTATACATTATCCTGTACTGTGACATCACTGTGTACATTATCCTGTACTGTGACATCACTGTGTACATTATCCTTTGCTGTGACATCACTGTGTACATTATCCTTTGCTGTGACATCACTGTGTAAATTATCTCACCACTGTGACATCCCCCAAGATTTGAGGTCTAGTGCTCATACCGATTACCCCCACCCCCTTATGTACAAAGCCAGACATATACGGTAGACAGAAACCGGGTAATGTGTAGATAATAGACGCTGCACCTTCATGGCACATCTAAACCCCCAGGTGATTGTCCCTTAATTCAATAGATTCTTTGTTCTAATTCCTAAGTGTCTATTGTCGCTGGAAAATGTCATTTGTCTTTACGGAGAGCAGATTACATTGACTCCTTTAACTGCATTAGAAAGTGGCCGTCCTGGAGGGGGCGTGACTTTGGAGGGGTGGGCGTGGCCTGCATTGTACTGCAGCTCTTTATGTGAGTGCTGGCACAGTCACACACAGACACTGGGGAGATCTGCAGAGAGCTGGGATATACAAGTGCTCCGTGCCCTGCTCTGGATCGCACTTCTGCACCCCTTTCCTTTTTTGGGGG
>ONZH01023841.1:0-20651 GCA_900303285.1 Rhinella marina | reverse complement strand
GTCGAACAGAAAAATCCTCACACAAGGAAGAGATAGGCTCTCTCTGCCCAGGAAGTGGATACAGCCCTAGTAGAGTGAGCCTTTAGTCCCACAGGGAGAGACATCGCTTTTTCTTTATAAACACAGGGAGATGGCCGATTTTATCCACCTAGCTACAGATGTCTTGCTAGCCTTAGTGCCCCTATTTTTTCCCTGGAACTGAATCAGAAGGCTGTCTGAAGACCTGAAAAGGGCTGGTAGCCTCAAGGTAAGCCAATAAACACCTCCTAACATCCAGATGACTAAACTCCTCCTCCTTCTCAGATGTAGGGTTCTGGCAAAAAGAAGGCAAGGTGACAACTGCTGGCGATGGAAGGATGTGGCTACTTTAGGCAAGAAGATGGGATTGTGCTTTAGAATAATTCTGTCTTCTAGAATCTCCATATATGGTGCTTTGCAGGAAAACGCCTGTATCTCACCAACTCTCCTGGCTGTGGTGATTGCCAGTAAGAAGGCAGTTTTAAAGGTCAACAACCTGATAGGAATTAAATCTATAGGCTCAAAAGGCGCTCCTGCCAAGACCGAAAGGACCAAGGAAAGGTCCCAAGGAGGCACTGTAGAACGGGATGAATGGCCTTATTCTTTCTGAAGCCTTCAGCAATCTCTTCACAAAAGAGTCCTCTGCTAGTTTTCGGTCCAGAAAAACACTAAGCGCAGAAACCTGCACTTTTAACGTGCTTGTACTAAGTCCTTTATCTAGACCTTTTTGTAGAAAGTCCAGTACATCTGAGATGGTGGGTACAGAAGAAGAGGCAGAAGAACTCTCTTTTGACTCTCGAAACTGCAGAAAAGCTTTCCACATTCTGGTGTAGATTTTTGAAGTGACTTCTTTCCTACTAGATAGGAGGGTGGAAATCACCTGATCCGAGAACCCTTTCTTTTTTAGAATTATCCTTTCACACGCCAGGCCGTCAATTTCAGGAACAGGAGGTTTTTGTGGAACACTGGACCCTGAGAAAGGAGATTACGGACTGACAGGAAGTCTGAAGTGATTCCCCTGGGACAACTCCAGAAGTAGAGGGAACTAACTCCTCCTCGGCCAGAAAGGTGTTAGTAGAATCACCAAGGCTCTGTCTTCTCTTATCTTCTGAAGAACCTTCGGAATAAGGGGAATTGGTGGAAAAGCGTACAACAGGCCCGAAGACCAATCCTGGGAAAAGGCATCCACCCCTAGAGTTTGTTCGTTCTGACTCAGGGAATAAAATTGACGAACCTGGCGATTTGCTCTGGTAGAAAAGAGATCGCTTTCTGAACATCCCCACTTCTTTATCAGCAACTGGAAGACTCCCGTCTGTAGTCTCCATTCCGATTCTTGTATTGTCACTCTGCTCAGGTAATCCGCCGTAATATTCGCTGTACCCTTCAGGTGGACCGCATTGATGGAAAGAATGTTCAATAGAATATTCTGGAGGCTATCCTGCTTAGTGACAAGCATCTGGTTCCTCCCTGCTTGTTGATATAAGCCACCACTGTGGAGTTGTCGGAGAGGATCTTCACATGTTGGGAAAACAATTCTTCTCTTAGAGTCTGAAGGGCACACCAGACCGCTAATAGCTCCTTGTGGTTTGAGGACCTCCCCTTCAGTGACTCGTCCCAAAGGCCTTGAATAAAGGACTTTTCCGTGTGGGCTCCCCAGCCGCTGGCGTCTGTGGTGACCACTATTTGAGGATACAGTCTCCAAGGAACACCTTTCTGGAGATTTTCCCTTTGTTGCCACCAAAACAGGGACCTTCTGACCGACAGGGGCAACTGAATCCTCTTTTCCAGAGAACTTTGATCTTTGTCCCATCTGGATAGGAGAAAGGACTGCAGTGGCCATGAGTGAGCCTGGGCCCAACTTACCGCTGGAATCATTGAAGTCATCCATCCCAGGACAAACATTATCCCTCGGATGGAGCTGGAAAACTTCCTGGACACCTGCTGGAATTTCAACGGAAGAATGTTCAATTTTTCTAGAGGAAGAAAAGAAAACATTTTTACAGAATCTAGTAGAATTCCTAGAAAACATTTTCTCTGCTTGGGGAGGAGATCTGATTTCTCCCGGTTTATCTTCCACCCCAGGCGGTGTGAAATTCTGACATTACAAACTTTAGGTCTTCCAATAGTTTTCCTGAAGACGGGGCTATCATAAGGAAGTCGTCCAGGTACGGAATAATCAGGATTGATCGTAGATGGAAGTGGGCCACTACCTCCAGCATTATTTTCGTAAAGACCCTCGGTGCTGCGCATAGACCGAATGGAAGGGCTCTGAACTGCAGGTGATGGATTGAGCCCCTTAGCGTCACTGCGATTCTGAGGAACTTTTGAGATTCTTGGTGAATGGGGACATGATAGTACGCATCCTCCAGGTCCAGGGTCACCATGTAGGAATCCCTCATCACTAGTTTGGTGGCTGACTTCACTGTCACCATTTTGAACTTTTTGTACTTTAGAAACTTGTTCAGGCTCTTCAGATTGATGATGGTACGATAGGACCCGTTAGTTTTTTTTATTAAGAATATTGGAGAATAAAAACCCTGGCCCTCCTGAGAGGGAGGGACCAGAACCAACACTTTCTTTTGAATAAGGAGATCTATTTCTTTCTCCATAATTGATTGTTTTTCGTGTTGAAAGGGTTTTGTCAGGCAAAAATATGTTTTTGGATAACTTTGGAATTCTAGGCGATATCCCAGCAGGATAGTGTCCAACACCCAGGCTGAACTTGAAATTTTCTTTTCTTCCACTCTGGATGGAACTGGGATAACCTTCCCCCCACTGGAAGGCTAGCTTCATTGGGTTGAAGGTTTTGTAGAAGTGTTCCTGGAAAGGAAAGATGTTCTTTCCTCTACCCCTGAAGGCTTGCGATCTGGATGATGACTGAAAGGACTGATCTCTTCTCCCTGGAGTCGGGCGAAATCCCCTCTGGCTCCTAGCATTCCGCCTTTGGTTAAAGAATTTTGAATCCACAGGGAACTTCTTCTTCCTTTCTGAAGCCTTCTCCAGAATATCATCCAGGCTGGTTCCAAACAGTCTGTCACCCTCGCATGGGACTGCTACTAACTTATTTTTGGATCCAGAATCCCCGGACCACGCTCTCAGCCAGGTACATCTCCTGGCAGAGTTTGACAAAGCTGCTGCTCTGGCCAATAACTTTACAATCTCTGAAGATGCATCCGCCATATAAGAAGTAGCCTTTCTTAACAGGGGAAGAGATGCTAAAATCTCTTCTCTAGGTGTTCCTGCTATAAGATGATGTTCAAGTCATGTTACATGCAGGAGAGCTTTCATGACCACAAGGAGAGGGGACTCATCACCACAGAGGAAGGAAGACACACATGGAGCCAAGCAGCCCCTCCAGAAACAGAGACTGGCTAAGTACCCCTGGAACTCCCTGTTACCCCTAATTATCCCCAAACTCCTGACCCCTGCACTGCCAGATCTATGACCTCCGTCTGGAGAGGCTGTAAAGGTCCTCCACCTTATCCCTCAAAGATATCAGTGACAAGGTCATAGATCTGGCAGTGCAGGTGGCAGCAATACTGGGCCTTAATAGTGCCTTAGACGTCTCCCATGGCCGTTTAAGCAATGATTCTGATTTCTTATCTAACAGATCCTTGAGAAGACCAGCGTCTTCAAAGGGTAAAGCCACTCTTTTTGACATGCCAGCAACTGGGGCATCTACCCTCGGTATTTTTGTCCCACAAGGCTGCATCATCCTCAGAGAAAGGGTATTTTCTCTTAAAGGATTCCGTGTCTGGGGCTCTCTTCTCAGGATCCTTCCATTCTTTTTTAATCAGATTAACCAAGTTCTCATGAACAGGAAGAACCCCTCTTCCCTTTCGCAAAGCCCTGAACATTTTATTTGAAACTGACAAAGTCTCTTTCTGATCTTGCAGCCCATAGTAGCTCTAACAGCCTCAGGATTTCGTCCGTATCATCCAAGGGCAAAGCGGCTGTCCCGAAGTGTCTTCTATTTCTGACTGTTCAGAATCTGAATCAGTACGGACTTCCAAGACCTGACTAGGTCCTGCCATAGTGAAGTCAGTTGGAGGAGAAACTTCAGAAGGGACAGTTGTACATGCTACTGGCTTTATGGTTTTACTTAAAGCATTATTAACTTAGTCCTTAATCATGCTCTTAAGATTGGCAATGCAGGAAGGGGACTCCTCAGAGACCACCTGCTGAATGCATTTTGCACACAGTGGCTTTCTATAAGATGAAGATAAAGATTTTCTGCAAACGCCACATCTTTTGTTTGGAGCTTTCTGCGACTCCTAAAAAATATAATAATAATAATAATAATAATAATAATAATAATAATAATATACCAACAGGTAAAAAAGCAAACTCACATCTCCTAAGGAGGGACCGACCTGGGCAGGGGCTTCCTGAGGTTCTGCGGATCTCTTGGGCTCAGATTCCAGACATGGCAGCAGTAGAACAGCAAAGACTAGTCTCCACAATACTGGAAATGCTCCCAGTCAGAGTGCTTCCATAGGAGAACACCAAAGAAGTTTGAATCCGGCGCCAATTTAAACCTCTTCCGGGTTTGTGACGTCACGGCATTCTCACCTATCCAATGCGCATGCGCGCGCGCCCGAGACGCCGAACCCGGAAGTCTTCGTGGAACGCAACCGCCCCGATGCGTTCCACACTCCGCTTCCGCGGAGTAGAACCTCCGCATCTTCCCACAGAGGATCACTGCGCTGCCCATGGCTGCCTTCCAGGGAAAGACTTACGGCCAGGAGACAGGGGAAGCCGAGGCCTCATGTACCTGCTCCTGCACAGGCCCTCCGGACGAACCGGGATATTTCCAGGCCTGTGCGACGGTAAGCTCCCCCACGCCGGGTAGGAGCATCTCCGTGCATCCAAGGGACAGGAAACAACTGGAGAGGTGAGGAGGAGGGGCCATTTTAATCGATTCTCCGTGATTGGTTTCCTGTCCCTGGGCAGGGATATCCTCCTATTCGTGCCGTTGGGGAGGCAACTTGGAAAATACATATAATTACAGCAGTACCCTCCCAAGCCTACTACTAGCTGTCCCTAAAAGGGGTTACTTACAATACAGGAGTTATAGGGGAAAACAAGGAATGTTAGGGGTTATCTGCAGTGATAAGGCACTGCAGGGGTCAGGAGTTTGGGGATAATTAGGGGTAACAGGGAGTTCCAGGGGTACTTAGCCAGTCTCTGTTTCTGGAGGGGCTGCTTGGCTCCATGTGTGTCTTCCTTCCTCTGTGGTGATGAGTCCCCTCTCCTTGTGGTCATGAAAGCTCTCCTGCTTGTGGTGGTCAAAAGCTCCTCTCAGTCCCCCAAATGCTGGACTATTTATCTATCATAAGTAGGGGAAGGTGTGGACAGTCCATGCTATAAAAAACAGGTTTAGCATGTCACCAACTACCTGTTTGGGGTCTGCACAAAAGGACACTAGATATCAATCAGGTGTAATAAACCTTCACAATGCAAGGCCTTGGCCTGGAGGAGACCAACACCCATGTTCATAGCAACCTTGCTTGCAGCTGATACCAGAGGTGTGTGACAAAGGGTAGATGATCTTATCAATCCTCTGTCCTTTGATGTGCCTGAGACTGTCATCAGCGCAGCATCTCCCTCCTGCAAGTGCGCTGGTATGCGCCTCCAGGGGATGCAGGGTGGAGCACCTGGTCACTGGGGGTCAGTTTATATGTACAGTATATAGATAAATGCATATAAAACTGGGGCATATATACATGTATGCTATATACATTAGGAGCAACGGGGCACAATATAATATATATAGGGGCAATCATATGCATCAGAGGGCACCACATATTGGGGCATATCTGGAGACCCACAGATACATATATAGAAGGCCCCTATATAGATATACATGTATATGCATGCCTCATTAAGGGGGCATGCATGCATATACATATACACCACATACACACGCAGCACTTCCTTCTTACACATAGTAATTCCTTGTCTATGGCAGAGTGCAAAGCGTCTTTGGCTTCAGTTTCCTAGTGACATAGGGATTTCTTCCCCATGAAGTCTTGCTTAGGCACTAAGATGCCGCTGTGTGCACTCTGCATTTGCAGTTCAGAAAATCCTGCCCTAATGATGGTAATGCCCATTCTTGTTCGCAATACGGACTCTCTCAGTCCCATTTTAATAATAGGCCGGCATGAGATCTGCAAATTGCGGGAGGGTGTCGGAAAAAAAAAATAAAAAACATTTGTGTGAATCAGCCTCGAATGTGCCTCCGAGTTCATGTGATCCCCACAGACACTCTGTGCAGACAGACATTCTGTTAGCGCCATTTTGTCCTCAGCAAATTAATTCTATAGAGAATACATCATTGTTACAGAGGGGTCTCCTTTCCACACTATACTCTAGGTCTAGTTTCATTCTTGCCATTTATATTCCAAAGATCACCTAAGAGAGGTTCAGAAGGGCAGATAGAGAAGAGCAAATTCCCCCACAGAAAATATTTGAACAGGGCTCCCCCCCCCCTCCCCCACACACACACACACACACACACCCTTCGATTGCAACTGCCACTCCTGTCACTAGTCAAATCGCTATCAGATCATGCCAGGCAGCAGCTCTGTCTACAAATATATGCTTTCCTGACCTCTTCGATAGAAAGCCATATCATGGGACATTGGAGTACATTGCAAACCAGCATCATTTCAGGAAGTAACCAATGTTTATCAAGTCTGGTTTGTCTGTGGTGATGAAGCCAGAAACTCTGAAATACCTGTCTTGATGGCTTCATCAGAGAAATACTGAACAAGGTAGATTATTGTGGCCATTCCCAATAACTCTGGTCAGGAAGTACACTTCCACATTCTTTGAGTTCAGGAGAGATTGTCTCCTCAAGAGATGTATCTGTGATCCAATATCAGAGACCTGGGAGCAATATATCTAGCTCTTCATTTAGGGCAGGCTCAAAGATCAGTCAGTGGTGGAGCAAACAGATAATATCTCCACCATGTGCTATATCAATTGGTACAGTTGCAGATCCTGCAGTCTCAGTTCAGTGGAAACCCCCCCCTAAGGTAATATCCCAGTGGCCAGTCTGGCTGGGAAGACTTTTATTTCTGGCAGTCGGTTATTCCTTGTCAGTGAACTTCTAGTTTCCCTGCTGAAACATAGTAATTCCTTGTCTATGGCAGAGTGAAAAGCGCGCCTTTGGCTTCAGTTTCCTAGTGAAATAGGGATTTCTTCCCCATGAAGTCTTGCTTAGGCACTAAGATTGGGGGTCCATTCACAGAACCATATCCGATTTTGCGGACCACAAGTTGCGGATCCATAGGACACGGATGCCGCTGTGTACATTCTGCATTTGCAGTTCAGAACATCCTGCCCTATGATGGTAATGCCCATTCTTGTCCACAACACGGAAAAGATTGGTACATTTTCTCTCTGTTTTCAGGGCTGCAGAATGGATGTGCAGATGTGCTATATTAACAATTGGCACAGGACTCGCTCTGATCCACGGAACAGTCAATACAATCAAATGACTTGGGCAGTGGAATGTAAAACTGTAGACAGCCATCCACATTCTGGGTACTCTGAATGTTCAGGCGGATCTGTTAAACGGGTCACAGTTGAAGTCTCAATGACTATTTTTAACAGACTGTGTACAGATTGGGTATCCCTATTTAGATGCAATGGGGACAGCCTACAATACAAAGCTCAAGAAGTTCTGTTCCAGTAGATCCACCAGAAAGAATAGATGGCCTGTCTTTCAGTTGGGAAGGAATTTTTTATCCAAATTTTCCTCCATTTCCCCTCATATCCTGAGTGCTCAGGAAAATGAGATGAGAGTCTCAGCCATAGCGCTCATCTGGCCAGGAGGGCATGATCCCTCACTGGCTACAACTTTCCAGAGGAAATTACAGTCCAGCCAGATCTGGTTCAAGCAGGCCTACAGCATCCACACCGCAGATGTTTCAGCTTACAGCCTGGAATCTGATGGTTCAGGACTGAAGAAGGGCTTGCAATATGTGCAAAACTTTGCAGAATCCTGATGTGTCTGAAGTCTTACATTTTTTGTTACATGAAGGTTTCCAGTTTGGGTTAAAACCTAACACTGTAAGAGTGCATTTCACAGTTGCCACTGCTTGCATAGATGGAGCCTTTGTCCATTCATGCTTTATTTTTTTTTTACGTTCTTTATTCAATTTAAATTAATCGGTTAAGCCTCTATTCCTTTCCTACTCAAGACCCTGGGTGAATCTCTATCTCAGCCTCTTACAGAAGCACTACTAAGGTTTGCATCTTGTAAGGTTTTGTTTCTGTTGGTAATTGCATCAGCCAAGAAGGTGTCATACTTTGCAAGCTCTATCATGGGCTATATCTGAAAGTACATCAAGAAGTCTTTTAAAGTGATTTTAAGGTTGATGCCCTATCATACCAAAAGATCTCCTCTGACATGAATGTAAGTTAAGAAATTCATCTATCAGAATCCTCAATCAGCTGAACAAGACAAGTTTCATCTACTGGTCAATGGAGAACCAGAGTCATTCAGGTCAGCTAACCAGTTGTTTATAGAGAAGCATAAAAGCCTACACTGCTTGGATAAAGAATACTATTAAAGTCTGCTTCTAAATTTCAAGTACTCCAGTTACCAGGTGGAGTTACAGCACACTCAACTCGGTCCACTTAGTCGACTGGGCAGAGAAAAGAGAGAAGAAAAAAAAAAGCATTGAATTAAATCTGCAGGGTCTGATACATGGTCTTCTCCATGCATCTTTACAAACAATATATCTGGTGCTTGCGATTTGGCCTTTGACAGACCAGTGCTCATTAAGGCTGCAATTTCAACCCCCCCCCCCCCCCTTGTTTAATACTGCTTTTCAGATCCCTTTGAATGTGCTGCCTGAAGGCTGATATGGAAAGTCTAAATTTGCTTGACGAAATTTAGCTTTCCTTGAGCACATATATCCCTCCCTGAAAAAAAACATTGCTTGGATAAAAAAAAAAAAAAAAAAAAAAAAAAAAAAAACACATCTGCCTAGTGGGTGTGCACTCCTTTATAGGGGGGTTAAGCAGTCTGATTCACACCTCAGTGTTTTGTTCAGTGATTTCCATCAGTGATTAGAGCCGCACCTGGTTTTGGCTCACAAACACAGAACAGGTGCAGATCTTTCCCTTATACCTTACGTCTGTGGAGGCTCCAATCCTGGTTTTGGCTCAAAATCACTGACCAAAACACTGATGTGTGAATGAGGCATTACTAATGATTTATCTTCTGTCCTAGACGGGAGGAGCAAAACATTAACACTTTGTGTGTCCTTTGGACTCAAGGAAAGTTACATTTGGGTAAGCAAATTTACTTTTTCCTACCACTTAGCCTCAGGAACATTTGGTCCTGTACTGACAGGTTCTTTTGATTCATCTAAATTTATGGTGGCTCTAATAGTCTTTAGAAAAGATTCTGTCTCTTCAATCAAACACAGAGGGTGCCCCAAGGTATAATCAGACAAACATGATTCCACTTCTGATGACACTTTATGGCCGTCTAGCTCTGACTCTTGTTCCACTCTAGCTGGCATCTGAGATTTTGAAGTAGGTGGCTTAGGGGAAACCGATGGCTGCTCCCACTTGTTCCTTAAAGGGGTTGTCCGTGTTATTTTTCTGCCCTTTGTATGTTTCTAACTAGGCAAATGTAATGTCTTTTTCAACGCACTTACTTTAACTTCAGAGGCTGCTTTCTCAGATTTCACTTAGGGTCACATGACCTGTGATGTTAGCTTCTCTCCCTACTCTGCTGTTTCATGCAAAAGCCTGAGAGATCAGATAACAGTTTGTACATGAGACGTCACTGTGCTTATCACGCCCCCCTGCACTTTCATCTGCTGTCTCTCCTTCTCCAATTTTTTTTTTTACATAACTCGGACAACCCCACACTGCGTGCGCTGTCTCCCCGCTGATCTGATATTGATAACCTATCAGATCGGTCATCAATATTAAAAAAGCCCAGACAACCGGTAGCGAAATGCAAACATGGCGCCCGCCCACGCATGCAGCAGGCATCATGGCCAGCACGTCTCCGATTGCGGTCATTAAAGCCTTTAGATGCTGCGATCAAGTGTGTTCACTGCATCTAAAGGGTGAATGCTCTGCGGCCCCTATGCACAGCAGGCTGCTCTCACTGAGTTTACAGAGAATCCGTCAGATGACGGATTTTTTGTAACTCCTCCCGTCACCACACAGGAGCACTCATTTGCTCTCTCCCTCCCCTGCAGCGGTTCTCCCTCCAACATCTCCCCCATCCCCCACAACAGAGCAATCAACCCCCCCTCCCCTCTCCAGGATGGCTCTCTCCCACCCCTGCAGCGGTTCTCCAATCCACCCTCTCCCCCACAACAGGGCAATCAACCCTCCCTCCCCTCTCCAGGATGGCTCTCTCAATGCTAGCAGCGAGGACAGCACCCTTCACCCCCCCCCTCCCACCAAGTTTGGGATCGCGGCTGCAGCAGTTCCCTATCCCTCCCTCCGTGCTGCCAACGGGGAAACAAACCCAGTGGTCCTCCATCCCTCCTGCCAAACAACCCTTTTCCTGCCAAACAACCCTTTTCTCATCATAATCCTTTTCTATAAACCTATTTTTTATTACTTTTCCAGATCTGTACAATTCCGATATAATCTTTGCAATTGTCCTTTTGGGACATTTACTAACCAGGGACTATGGTGACAACTATATACTTCAATATAAGCTTTGACATCTGTTTTGTTTTGTTTTTTTAAATGTCTTTGTTTTCAATCTTCCATTTTCTATATATAGAGTCAAATCCAAAAAGTCCACAGAGCTTTGGCTCATATTACTAGTAAACTGTAAGTTCCAGCTATTCTTGTTTGTATTAGAAATGAACTTCTCTAAACCCTCACGGCTCCCCTGCCACAATAGAAAACAATCGTCTATGTAGCATTTCTATAAGGTTAGTTCACCCCCTTCTTGCACTTTACCTAATATTGGTTGTATACTGACTTTCTCCCACATTGACATAAAAATATTGGCAAAACTGGGGGCTAATTTCAGTAAATGTGAATGAAAGATATAGTAGAAGCTTATTGGCTGGGAGGGCTCACGTGACTAGAGGGCTTTGTGAATGAATCTAATAGAAGTTTATTGGCTGTTCTTAATCACGTGGTTGTAGCGAAAGACAGACCGGGAACTTCAAATTAGCTGTGATCTCCGCAACTGGCGCTATTTTTTAGCTCTAGTTGGGGAGAACATTGCAGTTAGATGGGAATCTAAAGATAGTAATATGAAAGAAAGTTGTAATAAAAACTTAGTAGTTGCTATGACCTACGTTAGGAAAAGGTTTACTGTGAATGATCTGAAACAGAAGCTTATTGGTTGAGGTTGATCACGTGACCATAGTAAGAGATGAACCGGGGGTTTTAAAAATGAATAATGCCCCTAAGGATATGAAAGATTAGGTGCGATTTTTTTGTGGAGAAAAAGGGAGTTTAGCTTATGATAAACGAGAACCATCTATAGAAACCAAGTCTGTGGCAATACTTAGTGAATTATGTCTTGATGATAGAAAACTCAGTGTAAATACTGTCTGTTCAAAATGAATATGTATGTTGTATTGCATGTTTAATTGCATATTTTCAGTTTTTTTCTATTTCTACATTTTATATTGTATGAATTATGTAAATAGTATGCGTCGATGATCTAAGCTACTTTCCCTTTAATGGGTGGTAGCATAAAAGAGCACCTGGAAGCTGGTGAAAATAGAGCCCCTGAAGAAGCTAAGGCGAAACTCGGGTCGGGTGACTGCACGAGGCAGAGACGTTTACTGGGACTGCTTTTATGATATTGTGATGCGCTTTTATATTTTATGCTTGTGGGTATAATAAATAATCAGAAAAGAGATCGTATTGAAGGTTCTTTCACTATTGGTGCCCCGTTTTATAATATTCAACAGGGACACATGGAAGACATATGTATGCTGATTTCGTTGTTTCGGTTATATTGATCCTTTTTGACTGATCCTGAATTTGTGGAATCACTTCTATATATAGCAGCGCGGTCAACCGTATTTTTATATTGACTTCTGGTGTGAACTGGACCCACCACACCGTTTGACCGGCAGCGCGGAAAAGTGTGGACTAACTTCTGGAAGTATATTTACAAAATGTATACTACTTTGTTTTTGTGGGTTTTCTCTAAGTTACGATACACCCCCTTAAAGGGGTTGTCCGGGTTCAGAGAAGAACCCGGACATACCTGCAATTTCACCCAGGCAGCCCGCCTGAAGAGGGCATCGGAGCATCCTATGCTCCGATGCCCTCCTTTGCCCTGCGCTAATTAGCGCAGGGCAAAGGAATTTCGCCGGGTTCCGGTGACGTACCGGTCCCTGCCGGGCAGAGGCTTCCGCCCGGCAGTGAGTCGGTGACGTCATCGGCGCTGATGGACAGGCTTCAGCGCTGCCCTAGCCAGTAAAAACGGCTAGGGCAGCGCTAAAGCCGGCCCATTAAGGCCGGTGACGTCACCGAACTCACTGCCGGGCGGAAGTACCGCCCGGCAGCGAGTATTTTCAAAACAAGAGACCTTGCCCTGCGCGATCTAGCGCAGGGCAAGGGGGGGGCATCGGAGCATGAGATGCTCCGATGTCCTCTTCAGGCAGGCTGCCTGGGTGAAATTGCAGGTATGTCCGGGTTCTTCTCTGAACCCGGACAACCCCTTTAACTTTGACCTTCAAAGCAGCCTGCCCCTTTAACAGTGAGTTCCACAGGGGTCCGCCCCCTTAACAGTGAACTCTACAGCACCCACCCCTTAACACTTACCATAGGTTACAGTCGCCTTAACTGACCTCCACCATTCCTGGCCCCCTTGACAGAGACCTCACAGTATCCCGCTCTCTTAACAGTGACCTCCACAGTACCCTGCTGCCCCTTCAATAGTGGCCCCCACAGTCCCCTCCTCCCTTAACAGTGACTTCCACAGTGCCCTACCCTTTAACTGTGACCTCCACAGCAGCTAGGGTGGCCCTTGGCTTAAACCCAGAAAGCTGGACCTCCCCAACCACACCCCCAAATGTGAAGCCACACCCTTAAACATAAAGCCACACACCCCGGCTCCGTGAAGACACAGAGGAGTAGAAGAAGTTCCTGACCTGAAGGTGAGGTAGGGACAGCCAGGTGCTTCTCTCCACTGACTGGGGGTGAGAGAAGCCTCAGTCAGTTGCTGCAGCTCAAGCTTAGCACAATGCTGCTGTCTGAGCGTGAAAGGGTTGACATAATTTTGTCCATCCAGGCACTGCACCAGACGGAGGACAGGGAGCCAGAAAACCGGACTGTCCGGCCTAAAACCGGACGTCTGGCCACCCTAACAGCAACCTGCCCCTAGGGTGGCCAGAGGTCCGATTTTAGACCAGACAGTCCAGCTTTCAGACTCCCTGTCTTCTGTCCAGCGCAGGACCTGGACGGAAACAGGGATGTCCTTTTGAACAGCTCACACTCAGACAGCAGCACTGTGCAGTCTGAGCATGAGCTGCAGGGAGAATGTCACCCTCCCTCCCACCCCTGCAACTGACAGAAGGTGATTTTTACCTTCATTTTTTCAATCCTCGGCGGCTGCGGAGTGGGAGTGGCCTGGCTGGGTCTGGGGCGTGGCTTAGCAGGACCTGGGGCGGGCTTTTAAGGGTGGCCTGAATTACAGGTCGATGCCATGGTCATTTATGAGGAAACACAGTGGGTAGCAGTGGAAGAAAACATATTTTATTATTACTGAATGGTAAATATGTGAAATTTACATTATATTAGGTAATGATTAATGATGAATTAGTCTAAAACATAAGGTATATTTATGGTAACCGGAATACCCCTTTAACAGTGTCATCTACGGCGCTCTGCCCCTTTAAAGCAGTGAAACAAACTGGCTGAAAGCTGTTTAAAGCAGTGAAACAAACTGAAACTGCTGAGTTGTTATGGAAACCTAGTGTGAAGCTGTATGTATGAAGACTAACAGCCTGCGAGCTTCTATTGGCTGATAAGGGTCATGTGACCAGGCTTCTATTGGCTAATGCATTTTTTGGGAATATCTCAGGAACGGTACGTCCTGGAGAGCTGAGACCCAGTCTAAAACCTTCCTGGACACCTGATATACCTGTGTGCCAAATTTTGTGATTGTAGCTGAAACGGTGCGGATTCCTTTAGCAGACATACAAACATACATACACTCAGCTTTATATATTAGATAACATATAATTGGTTAAAAATGTAAAAATAAAAACCACTCAACATCTTTGACATCGCCACATCTGTAACACCTTGATCTGTAAACGGATCACACTACTTTTACCACATGGTGAACGGCATTAAAAAAAAAAAAAAAAAACTATGATGGAATTGCAATTTTGCCTACCTCACTTCCCCAAAAAAATGGTATATAAAAAGTGATTACAGAGTCATATGTACCCAAAATTAGTACCAATCAAGCCGTCACCTCATTCCGCAAAAAATGAGCCCCTATATTTGACAATCGGCCAAAAAAAAAAAAAAATATATATATATATATATATATATATATATATATATATATATATATATATATAATATATAATATATATATATATATATATATATATATGGCTTTCAGAAAATAGACACAAAAACAGGATTTATTTTTTCAAAAATCCTTTTATTGTCAAATATAGAATTAAAAAAACAGACATATTATGTATCTCCGCATCCATAACAACCTGCTCTATAAAAATATCACGAGCTAACCCGTCTTGTGAACTCTGTAAAAAAAATAAATAAATAAAAACCGTGCCAAAAAAGCCATTTTTTATCACCTTACAAACACAAAACGTGTAATACCAAGCCGATCAAAAAAATCGTATGTGCTCCAAAATGGTACCAATCAAACCATTATCTCATCCCGCAAAAAAATATTAGGTATCTCTGCGTTGTAACAACCTGCTCTATAAAAATATCACATGAACTAACCTGTCTGGTGAACGCTGTAAAAAAAAAAAAAAAAAAAAAAAAGCTATTTTTTATCACCTTTTATCACAACACAAAAAATGTAATACGAAGCGATCTAAAAGTCATATGTGCTCCAAAATGGCTTTCAGAAGATAAACATGTTTTTTTTCCCCAAAAATTATCACATCATCAACCCTGTCAGGTGTATTGTCAGGAACATTGTAAACATCAGGAACATTGTAAACAACAAAAAATAAAAACCTCACAAAAAAGCGTAATTATGAAATATGGAGGTGCAGGCCAATGGATCTGGCAACAAATCCAGGACAATATAAGAATTTTTAAAAATGGCAGCACTCTCACAACAAATGAGTGAAAAGAAAAACACAGAAAAACACCCCTGTAGTCGCAACTAGGGATGAGCGAACTTATGTTTCAGGTTTGGCGTACAAGGTTCAGGTTCAAGTTACGTAAGAATTCCATTATGGATTCTGCTACCACAGACCATAACTAAAGGTCCATTAACACATCCGCATAATGGGTCCGCATCCGTTTCACAATTTTGCGGAAAGGGTGCGGACCCTTTCATTTTCAATCATCCGCACTTCCGTTCCGCGGTCCTGCAAAAAAAAAAATAGAGCATGTCCTATTCTTGTCCGCAGCCATGGACAAGAATAGGCACTCTCTATATAGCACTGGCCATGTGCAGTCCGTAAAATGCAGAACGCACATGGCCGGTGTCCGTGTTTTGTGGATAGCAATTTGCTGACCGCAAAACAGTTGCGGACGTGTGAATGGACTCTTATGGTCCGTGGTAGTGGAATCCATAACAGAATTCTTAGATAATCTGAACCTTGTACGCTGAACTTGAAACACAAGTTTACGCAACACTAATTGCAACGTTTTAGCTCATAGCATGAAAAGAGACTCCTGTGTGGGAGAAGGGACAGCTCACTGTGCAGACTGCACACAATACTGTACTCAGAAGAGAGCACACACACATACTGTATTCAGAAAAGACTGCACACACATACTGTACTCAGAAGAGACTGCACACACAATACTGTATTCAGAAGAGAGCGCACACATACTGTATTCAGAAGACATGAAGGGAGAGCTGTCAGTAATGAGATTTATATCAGGCTTATAACAATGTGGTTCTAACTATAGATCGCTGCACTAACGTTATCAGCAGAAATATCTATTGTGTCCACAAATAATGGACTTTCTACATAATGGAAAGATAGAACTAGATCTGCTGATTACAGGCTGTAGAGGCTGTAGCATACTGTAAGACTTACCATGTTGTGGATTGGAATGAAATCTCACTCCCAAGTTACTTGCAAGCTTGTTTATACTGTATGTTAAACAGCACAGCTAGCAGCTTCTAACAAGATGTGGGGGTGGAGCTGTGGTAGTACATGTGAAATCAACAGCAACGCCCACAGAGCGTATCAGGAGAAGACAGCAATGTGCAAAACTCATAGAAGAGCATTTCGGAATACATGTGAAGCAAAGCTGATACCAGAAAACTAACAAGTGCAATTTTATTATGTGTAAGATATGGGGCTATTGATTTTTAGTGCACAAAAGTGTCCATAGCCTTTAAAGAAAAAATAAATTGATTTTGTAGGCTCAAATACAAGCTTCAAAAGCATTAAAAAAAGTAAAATAAAAGGATTTCCCCTCACCCACGACAGCACCACGTGAGAGAGGATCGGCTCTCATAGACAGGAAACCTTAAGTACAAAAAGGCAGAGGCTCTCTCCACTCCACTTCAGTATGGTTTCCTGTCTCTGAGAGAAGCCCGTGTGGCTTCTCCCTTGGGTGCCCTTTTTACCTGTGGTTCCCCTGTTCTGTGGAGCTGGGCAGCATGTTGTGATGCGCTGGGAGTCCGGGAGAGACGCGGTAGCCAGTCTTGAGGGCTTAGATAGATAGATAGATAGATAGATAGATAGATAGATAGATAGATAGATAGATAGATAATGAGATACAGGGAAACCTTAAAAAGGCCTTAGCCAAAAGGAGGAATAAGGAGTGTGCCCTATTCAGATGTTCTTTGTCTTCTGAATATGGAAAGAAATTGTGTCAGGTCTGCATTGACAAGACTGTAGCGGAGGAATTACCATCTTTTTATAAAAATCTTCAGTCAAATCTGAAGTTACCTCCTCCTTGGCCATAAAAAAAATCTGGAATACACGGATCTGAGATTCCTCAGACTCAGAACAAGATGAAAATTTCGTTCCTTTGATAACCCTTGTTCTGACGTTTCATCTTATGCTTTTGGAGAAGATGAAAAAGAAATAGAAAGACCATTTTTTCAGGTAGAAGACATTGATCGTTTGTTGAAGGCAGTAGAATCGACCATGGGTATTGAGGATTCTAAAGAGCCTAAATCGGGGCAGGATATGATGTTTGGGGGTCTTGAAATTAGGCATAAGAGATGCTTTCCAGTCCATAAGAATGTAACAACGTAATTAAGGGGAGTGAAATTAGGCCCCAATAAGAGGGTTTATATTTCTAAGAATATAAAAAGAAAAATACCCCTTTTCAGAAGATGATTGTTCCTCCTGGAATAAGGCGCCCAAAATAGATGCAGCTATTTGTAAAGTGACTAAAAGGTCGTCTCTTCCCTTTGAAGACATGGGTTCTCTTAGAGACCCTTTAGATAAGAAAGCAGATAGATTTTTGAAGGGTGCATGGGAAGTCTCAACATCTTCCTTTAGACCCTCTATAGCTTCCACATGTATGGCCCGTTTCCTTAATTGGAGAGTTAAGGTGGGAGAAGGTTTTTATTCTCCTCTCTCTGGTGAGAAAACCAGACGGTTCATACAGAAAAAATATAAATTTAAAGAAGCTAAATTGTTTCTTGCTCTTAAAAAAATTCAAAATGGAAACCATAAGATCTGTTATAAATCTGCTCTTTCCCAATTGCTTCATGGCAGTACTGGACTTAAAAGATGCCCGTTTTTATCTCCCTATTCATCAAGAATTAGGCTACTTTCACACTAGCGTTTTTAAAATTCCGGTATTGAGTTCCGTTATAGGGGCTCAATACCGGAAAAAAACGCTTCAGTTTTTGTCCCCATTCATTGTCAATGGGGACAAAACTGAACTGAAGGACAACGGAATGCTCCTGAAAGAATTCCGTTCCGTCTTCAGACCGGAGAACAAACCGCAGCATGCTGCGGTTTGCTCTCCGGTCCAGGCATCCGCGACCAAGACGGATCCGGAATGACCCCCAATGCAAGTCAATGGGGAAGGATCCAATTGGTGTGGACACACCAGTAATCCGGATCTGTCCTCCATTGATTTGCAATGGGGGGTCATTCCGGATCCGGCCTACATACATAGATACATACAGACAGACAGACATACATACACACATACATACTCACATACTCCAGGGACGCCGGCATCATGTCTTTCACGCGCCTCCTGCGCGCAGCTATGACGTTTCCCCACTGCGCCCAGCAGAGGGCGCTGTGGGGAATCGTCATCACTGGCGCGCAGGAGGGCGCGTGAAGACGTTCTGCCGGCGTCCCTGGAGTATGTATGTGTGTATGTCTGTGTTTGTTCCATGTTAACGTGTGGCTCCTGGCTCCACACATGTATCAGCGTTAGCACGGATCCGTTGGCACCCTTTAGGTGCCGGATCCGTGCTAACGCTAGTGTGAAAGAGGCCTAAATCAAAAATTTCTCCGAGTAGCAGTGAGGTTGGAAGGAGTCATCAAGCATCTACAATTTTCAGGACCTTCCTTTCAGACTCTCAACTGCTCTGAGGGTGTTCACTAAGGTGATATCACAAATGGGGGCTCATATCAGAGAGAAGGGCATTCTTTTTATTCCTTATCTAGAAGACTTTGATAGGTGAAACACACGATTCCTGCAGAGAGAAGCAGTACAGGTGGTGTCTCAGATTCTGGAAAAGATGGAATTGATTCTAAAAACAGAAAAAAATCAAGACCAGAACCCTCAGAGTCAGCACTTTTTGGGTTTGTTCCTGGATTCAAAACTACAAAGTTGTTTTTTGACAGAGGAAAAGATTGTGAAACTGAAAGGAAAGATACAGGATTTAACCAAGAAAAAGATCATTTGAGGAGAGGTATGTCGATTCTGGGAAGCCTAACATCTTGCATCACCGCTGTGTTAGTATGGGCCTAGTTTATTAGTTTATTCCAGGGAACTGCAGTGGGATGGGGGGGGGGGGGGGTAAAGCATGGAAAGGGGGAGGAGAACCTTGGAGACAAAATAGTAATATCAGATCAGACCTTAGAAAATCTAAGATGGTGGTTAGTGAAGAACAATCTGATTCAGGGAGCACCATGGAAGAAGAAGGATCTTTTGTGTTTAACAGCAGATGCAAGCCCTTGGGGTTGGCGGGATCATATTCTGAATCATTCCATTCAGGGTCTCTATGGAGGGCCAGTCTGAAGTCAGCCTCCTCAAATATGAAAGAACTAATGGAGGTAAAATTTGCAACGTTACAGGTTCTCCTCACTTATATCAAACAGACATGTCAGGGTTATGTCAGACAACAGGACGGTAGTTTCCTAACTTAAACAGGGAGGTACCAAGAACAGGAGTTTGATGCTAATAGCAGGTGAGATTCCCCAAGCTAGCTGAACAGAATTGCAGATCCATCTTCGGGCAGTTCACATCAAAAGGGACAGAAAATATTCAGGCAGATTTCTAAGTCGTTCATCTGATTTCCCAAGGCGAGTGGAGTCTAAGTCCAAGGATTTTCAATAACATTACAGACAGTTTGGGGACTTCCCTTGCATAGATCTTTTAGCCACGAATCAGAACAAAAAAAGTGAAGAAGTTCTTTTCCCTGTCTCCAGAGGTATTTCCCTGTGGTCTGGATGCTTTCCTCCACAGCTGGAATTTCCCTCTGGCTTATGCCTTCTCTCCTTTCAAAAATAAATCACTGATAGCATATAATGTGGTTTACGTCCTGAATTTGTCAAAATCAAATCACTGCCTAACTAGAACGTTTAAAAACTTAAACTTTTATTAAAAACTCTAAAAACTCATGAAATTGGAAAAACCTGATGAAAGGTATGTTAGGCTAGATAAAGTGAAAGGGGCAAGCTTATAATCCAGACTACCAATATCATCTAAGGCCACCATGCATGCTGGACTACTGTCGTCTCTACTGCTCGCCTACCCCTCACACTCAAAAATAAATCACAGGGGTCCACACCAAACAGTCAATGAGAAAAATCCCCTTAATTTTGCTTTGTCTCACACCCAGACTACGCTAATCCATCGGGACTCTCAAAATCAATGTTGACAATTTAGAAAAGAGTTTGCTGCTCACTGAGCAAGCACTCTATGGGGTAGATGTGGGGGAGGGTGGCAGTAACATAGTAACATAGTTTAAGGCCGAAAAAAAGACATCTCTCCATCCAGTTCGGCCTGTTTTCCTATAAGTTGATCCAGAGGAAGGCAAAAAAAAACCCTGCGAGGTAGAAGCCAATTTTCCCCACTTTAGGGGAAAAAAATTCCCGACTCCAATCAGGCAATCAGAATTACTCCCTGGATCAACGACCCATCTCTAGTAGCTATAACCTGTAATATTATTACCCTCCAAAAAATACATCCAGGCCTCTCTTGAACTCTTTTAGTGAACTTACCATCACCACCTCCTCAGGCAGAGAGTTCCATAGTCTCACTGCTCTTACCGTAAAGAATCC
>ONZH01023839.1:0-14167 GCA_900303285.1 Rhinella marina | reverse complement strand
GAGAGAGACAGGAGAGAGATAGAGAGAGACGGGAGATACAGGGCCAAAGAGTAAATTGAAAAATGTCTGGAATGGATAAGCAAAAGGGGTCCAGTTCCAGCCAGACCTCGAGCTCTAAAAAAAAGGAGAAGGTGGCACAGGGCAGCAGTGCCAAAGGACCTGTAGCCGGAGCATCTACTAGTAGTATTTGCAATACTCACCCTGCCGTATCTCTGCGCGGATCTCATTAAGCCGCTCTGGGCATTTTAAACTTCAGATCTGACTATTTCCGCTGGATCTGGCCCGGGGTCCGCACGGTGTCGAAACAATGGCACAAGCCTCGGATTACCTGCTTGATCACCTCCTTCTTATGCTGGTTTGGATGGCGGTGTGTGCCATCGTAATCCTGCCGGTCCATCAGCCGGATCATGTATTTCAGCTCTGCAGAGCCAAATGCTGATGATCGCCTGGATGCCATTTGTAAAACTTCGCTCTGCCTCTGAGGAGTGCTGCACACCGCGGCCTCTCAACTTGTGCGTGCCTGCGTATTACGTAATCGCTAGACAATAGTACGCTGAGGATTCGTTCGCAATTTGTACGCTCATGCGTACGTGTTCAAAGAAGTTGCGTACCATTTTTACCTGAATGTTCATTATTAGTGCGTGAATGTTCGCTAAAAGTCATATAATTACGTATATTTTCTACGCAAATTTAACAAATCTATTAGTCGAATAAACGAATCTTAGGAAAAAGTTCGGCAAATAAAATTTTGCATGATTCGCTCATCTCTACTAAGAGGACATTCATGGTCAGACACAAGAAAGTAGCATTGAGTGGCAGTCACTGGTGGATAAACAACTTGCCGCATACTGCATGGTAGTTAGCTAGCTAGTGGAGGTGCACTATATCAGGGCCCAAAGGGCTGCTGCAGCAAAAACAAAACCTGCATCACAGAAGGGTAGCTTCTGGAGCATCGGTGGACCTGTTAGTAGCCAGGTCAGCAGGGAAAGACCAGCCACCTTGCCCTAAATAATTATCTGTGTAAAATGGTGTATCAGACAGTGTGAGATTGTGTTACAAAAATAGATACCATTGTAGACATCTGTGCATTTGGTGTGTGCGTCATTATACTACAAAAGTTACCATGGCTGCAAACAGGGTCTGCCTACAAGGACAGACACCAAGCGTATTGCCCCAATTGTGATTGATAAGACCAATGTTCTTAAGTTAAAACTGTTTTCTTGCACCCAGGGGTGTAACTACCATTGTGGCAGACCATGAGACTGCTATGGGGCCCAAGGCAAGCGGGTCCGTCCCAGTTGGGATCATCTCCTTTTCTACTGGGGGTGAACACTTGGTCAGGACTCTGCCCACTACAGGAACAAACTTTTAGCAAATGAGGCAGTGGAAAATGGCCCAAGGGTCATTGAAAGGGGTTTAGACAGAAACCTTTTTGTCCTGTGTCAGGGGCCTGGTTTGATCCTTGCTATGGGGCCCTTACTTCTCTATGTACGCCACTGCTTGCACCATCCTTAAATGGGGAGCTGCGTACACCATTCGCTGACCAAAAATATCCTGGGTAAGATCTCTCAACCGCCGTAGAAGTCCCATGACTGAAAGTTTGCTGCAGTATTATGTATTCTCCTAACCCTTGGAGCCTTGTCAGAGGTTCCCTAGAAGCGAGAGCAATCATTTTTAGAGCTAATGTACTTTCAAAGATTGCATGGTGTGGTGTCAAGCAAGCAGTCAACAAATCTTGACCACAATATAGTACCAAGTGGGAATTGAAATGACTTGTCCACACAATAACCAAGCATCTCGGTAGATGGGACAAGAGTACAAGTTTTCCAGGAGACAGTGGGAAATGAATTCCTTTATATCCTTGATGGTGGATTTCTATATAGAGTAGACCTCTATTCAGTTCCTGATTTGGGGATCCATTTGTAGTGGAGACAGGCTGTTGAAGCAGTATCTAGATACAGTAAAAGCATTCAGTCCTCATTTTGTCTCCTACGTCTCTTTTACAGTTCTGATCACATTGATAAACTTTCGAGGCCTGAAATCTGTCTAAGGGGCCGATCACACAGCGGGCTTTACTGCAGAATTTTGGCACAGCGTTTACAGTAGTTATAGATCCATGATGCTCAGAGCTGTCTCCCATTGAAATTATTAGGAGGCACACAGGGCCGCTTCTAGCTTTTCTGCTGCCTGAGGCAAAAAATGAAATGGCGCCCCCTTCCCTTGCCCCCATCAGACCTCAAATCAGCGTCTTGTGCCCCCATCAGACCTCAGATCAGCGTCTTGTGCCCCATCAGACCTCAGATCACCAGAATGTGCCCCCATTAGTCCTCACATCAGCCTACTGTGCCCCCATCAGACCTCAGATCAGCGTCTTGTGCCCCCATCAGACCTCAGATCAGCATCTTGTGCCCCCATCAGACCTCAGATCAGCGTCTTGTGCCCCCATCAGACCTCAGACCCTCAGTCAGTCTCTTGTGCCCCCATCAGACCTCAGATCAGCGTCTTGTGCCCCCATCAGACCTCAGATCAGCCTCTTGTGCCCCATCAGACCTCAGATCACGTCTTGTGCCCCCATCAGACCTCAGAATCAGCTTGTCAGCCTTGTGCCCCCATCAGACCTCAGATCAGCGTCTTGTGCCCCCATCAGACCTCAGATCAACGTCTTGTGCCCCCCTCAGACCTCAGATCAGTGTCTTGTGCCTTGTGCCCCCCTCAGACCTCAGATCAGCGTCTTGTGCCTTGTGCCCCCATCAGACCTCAGATCAGCATCTTGTGCCCCCATCAGACCTCAGATCAGTGTCTTGTGCCCCAATCAGACCTCAGATCAGCATCTTGTGCCCCATCAGACCTCAGATCAGCGTCTTGTGCCCCATCAGACCTCAGATCAGCCTCTTGTGCCCCCATCAGACCTCAGATCAGCCTCTTGTGCCCCCATAAGACCTCAGATCAGCATCTTGTGCCCCCATCAGACCTCAGAACAGCGTCTTGTGCCCCCATCAGACCTCAGATCAGCGTCTTGTGCCCCATCAGATCAGATCAACACATTGTGCCCCCATCAGACCTCAGATCAACGTCTTGTGCCCCCATCAGACCTCAGATCAGCGTCTTGTGCCCCATCAGACCTCAGATCAACGTCTTGTGCCCCATCAGACCTCAGATCAGCGTCTTGTGCCCCCATCAGACCTCAGAGTCTTGTGCCCCATCAGACCTCAGATCAGCTTGTGCCTTGTGCCCCCCTCAGACCTCAGATCAGCCCACCCAGCCACTTAAAAAAAACATACTTACCTGTCCTGCGCTGCCGCTGCCCTAAGGTTCTGCGCTCCACTGTCTTCCCTTCCGGTGCGCACTATGACCTGACGCTTGGTGTTTAGCAGTGTTTAACTGCTGTGTGGATGCCGCCCCTCAGAATTACATAAAACTGCCGCCTGAGGCGAGATCCTCATCTCGTCTCGTGGCAGACGCGGCCCTGGAGGCACAAAGAATGTGGCCACCAATAGGTTTTCGATAAAAAACAGCAATGTGAATGGCCCTTTAGGGTCTCTAACACCAGGATCCTAATTTTTTTTATTTGTTGATATAATATGAACTCTTACACTTTTCTGATATACATGTATGTAAAGTTCCACATGCATACCTTTCTTATATCAGGCATTTGACACCTGTATGCTATAGAATGGTATAACCTATGTATCAGTCCTGTGTAATGTATTCATGGGAATCAAAGATCTGAGCGGTCACTTGTCAGGGAAGTCAAGATATCAAATAAGAGGTATTATAAATATCATCACGGCAAAACTCAAATTACCCCATAAAACCTAGTGTCTTATGACTGGTCGTTTGAGGGGGGTTGGGAGTTTATTCTATCATTTCTGCATACATTGCCCGGTAAGTGCTTTTATCTATTTTTAGATGTGTTAGTACCATGTGTTTCAATAAACTCTCCGTAATGGTGTTGAAAAACACTATTTTTGGAGAACTCTATTTTTTTGTAGGACACTTGGCTGCATCGCACACCATGAGTGTTACATAATATACTTTTATTTCTATGAAGCCTGGACCGTATCACATTATTCTAACATATATTAAAGAAACAGATTTACACTATAATACATTTTTTACATAATCACAGACATAATATAACCACATTTTTATGGACCGTATATATGGACTTCAGGTTGCATTTAGATGCTTTGGCCATAATCATACCACTGGGTAATTGTCTCCTAGTGACAACCATCCTCAAGATTCAGCTCGCCTGAAAAGTGAACTTTTCCCCACATTTTTGTTACACCCAACAAACTTAAATTTATTTTTTTGGGATTTTGTGAGTCGACCAACACCAAGTATGCGAGTATATGTGAAGGAAAAGCAAAATGATATGTGGGTTTTAAATTTTTTATAAGTAAAAAACTGTTGGCATGCATTCAGGCCCCCTGTACTCTGAATCCCCCTGCCAGTAAAATCCAGTGTGACCAGTTGTCTTCAGAAGTTAGAAGTTAAATAGAGTCCACCTGTGTGTAATTTAATCTCAGTATAACTACAGCTGTTCTGTGAAGGCCTCAGAGGTTTGTTGATGAACATTAGTGATCAAACAGCATCATGAAAACCAAAGAACACAACAGACAGGTCAGGGATAAAGTTGTGGAGAAGTGTAAAGCAGGGTTAGGTATAAAAAAAAAAAAACATCCAAAGGCATCTCACGGAGCACTGTTCAATCTATCATCCGAAAATGGAAGGAGCATGACACAAGTGCAAACCTACCAAAACATGGCCGTCCACCTAAACTGACAGCCCAGGCAAGGCGAGCCCTAATTAGAAAAGCAGTCAAGAGGCCTCTGGAGGAGCTGTGGAGATCCACAGCTCAAGTGGGAGAATCTGTCCACAGGACAACTATTAGTTGAGTGCTCCACAAATCTGGCCTTTATGGAAGAGTGGCAAGAAGAAATCTACCGTAAGAATTCCCATTTACAGTTTGCCACAAGTCATATAGGGGACACAGCAAACATGTGGAAGAAGGTGCTCTGGTCAGATAAGATGAAAGTGAACTTTTTGGCCTAAATGCAAAGTGCTATTTGTGGCACAAAACTAACACTGCACATCACCCTGACCACACCATGCCCATCGTGATACATGGCTTTTCTTCAGCAAGGACAGGGAAGCTGGTCAGAGTTGATGGGAAGATGGATGGAGCTAAATACAGGGTAATCCTGGAGGAAAACCTGGTAGAGGCTGCAAAAGACTTGAGACTGGGGCAGAGGTCCACTTTCTAGCAGGACAACAACCCTAAACATCCAGCCAGAGCTACAATGGGATGGTTTGGATCAAAGCACATTCATGTGTTAGACTGGTCCAGTCCAGACCTAAACGGGGTATGAATACTTTTTCAAGGCACTGTCTATAACCTCACGTGGAGTCCACATCCCTGTATATGGTCCTTAGATAAGGTATCCTTACTTCACTAATGGAGACATGATCACAAGGTTTGGTCAAGGTCAACAGGGAGGAAATCCAGCTGGACAGTGATCTTCCATTGGGATGGGATGATGGACACATGACTAAGACAACAAGACTCATCAATATTCATACTAGTAGTGTTGTGTACAGCATTGGTTTATACCAGCTGCAGTATTGAACACTTGTATGTGGAGCCAGAGGTGTATATAGAAGAGAGGAAGTCCTACAGAAAAGATAAAACTGGGTCTTCCATTAAGGTGCAGCGGTATGCCATCCAGGACACAAGGGCCTGAATTTTGGTTCCACATCTTTGACAGTTCCAAAAATTTTCAGACAAGTTATCTTTAAAGGAGTTCTCCAGGATCTCTCAGGATAGGCAATCAATAGACATGAGCAATAAATTCGATTCGCCTAGAAGCCGTATTTCCTTGTGCTTCGTGTCGGCGAGGATAGTTCATCAATATATAAATCCTGGATAATGCCTTTAATCTCTGTAAAATGCAAAAAGGGGAGTTCTGCACAGGTTTTTGCTGAGGAATGGCGCCAACAAGAACTGGGCTCTTTCTCTTCAAGGACTCCACCCCTTAAGTACTACAATTAGGTACTACGAGTGGTGACCCAATGCTTAGCAAAAATGATCATGGCAAATCAATGAACCTTCCTATGGATGTCTCATATGGTTGCTTGAAGGTGCCATCACCCCCTCTAGTTGTGTTCTCCAAACTTGAGGACAGTTGTTAACTATTTTTGTTGTTGTTTTTTTCTGGATCAACACTACAGGATACAAAGTTGGACTTTATAAATCGAAATCCAGCTCACCACAATTCAGCAATGTTGAATCCTTTGCTGGTAACTTCCTTCGAGCATGACCTTCTTTACAAACGTAGAACAATTTCCTCAGCTCATAGGATGAAGAACAATGTAACTTTGCTGTGTTACAAGGTTAAACTGGCAGGAAAACAGAGAAAGTCGTTTATACGTTTGGAACGCAGAAGACACTCTAACCGTAGAAGTGACAACATTGTCCATGAATTTGGAGCCTTGGAACTAAGTTTTAAAAGGAGAGCAGTAAAGTTACATTAGGTTTTCATCCTTTGCGCTTCTCCTATAGAAGGTTGGACTACATGGTCTTACTGCATTTCAGTCCTGCCAGGTAAGACATTACTATGTTAATCTACGTGATGGTAGAGTTATGGATGTGACCCACGTGGCTAAAGTTTTGAAAATGAAAAAATTTACTTACGGGAATTTGTAAAGTCAAGGATTTTAAAAAAAACATTCTTGAAGCTTTGGTATAGTTTTCAGCTTAGAACAGCTACAGTATATTATGGCCTTGTACATGACGTGGATAATAGTATGTGAAGAAATGTCAAACTGAACCAAGAAATCAGTATAAGGTCAAAGTGGGAGTACAGAGACAGATGTTGGGGTGGCTGTGGATTCTGACATAGGGTTAAAGTGACTGACTGTCCCAATGATGGTGAACACAAGAAATTAAAAACAAAATTAATCACAGCCCCCTCCTCCACCTCCACAGTCTCCTCCTCCACCTCCACAGTCTCCTCCTCCACTGTCTCCTCCTCCACCTCCACAGTCTCCTCCTCCTCCACAATCTCCTCCTCCTCCACCTCCACAGTCTCCTCCTCCACCACCAGAATCCACACCTCCATAGTTCCCTCCACTAAAACCTCCACCGCCACAATCTCTATCGAAGCCTCCATGACTCCAACTGTGGTGGTCATTGTGATGGAAGAACATTCCACCCGCAGTGTTCCAACCACTGTCATAAGCTGAGGATCTGCTGCTGCTGGACAGTTTACTCAGTTGATATCTCTGTTTAGAAAAGGGGAAAAAACAACATAAGATATAATTATCAGAAGAATAGAGAAACCAGTGTCACATCTTATCTAAATCTGCTCTGAAATGGTTCATCTCAAGATGTCTGCTATACTGTACCCCGAGTCAGTGTCATTATCCTGTACCCTGAGTGTCATTATCCTGTACCCCGAGTGTCAGTGTCATTATCCTGTACCCAGTGTCATTATCCTGTACCCCGAGTGTCAGTGTCATTATCCTGTACCCCAAGTGTCATTATCCTGTACCCCGAGTGTCAGTGTCATTATCCTGTACCCCGAGTCAGTGTCATTATCCTGTACCCCAAGTGTCAGTGTCATTATCCTGTACCCCAAGTGTCAGTGTCATTATCCTGTACCCCTGTCAGTGTGTCATTATCCTGTACCCGAGTGTCAGTCAGTGTCATTATCCTGTACCCCAGTGTCATTATCCTGTACCCCAAGTGTCAGTGTGTCATTATCCTGTACCCCGAGTGTCAGTGTCATTATCCTGTACCCCGAGTGTCAGTGTCATTATCCTGTACCCCGAGTGTCAGTGTCATTATCCTGTACCCCAAGTGTCAGTGTCATTATCCTGTACCCCGAGTGTCAGTGTCATTATCCTGTACCCCAGTGTCATTATCCTGTACCCCAAGTGTCAGTGTCATTATCCTGTACCCCGAGTGTCAGTGTCATTATCCTGTACCCCAAGTGTCATTATCCTGTACCCCAGTGTCATTATCCTGTACCCCAAGTGTGTCATTAT
Source organism: Rhinella marina (assembly GCA_900303285.1). Taxonomy (NCBI): domain Eukaryota; kingdom Metazoa; phylum Chordata; class Amphibia; order Anura; family Bufonidae; genus Rhinella; species Rhinella marina. The sequence continues at coordinate 6,115 of ONZH01023839.1, read as the reverse complement.
CCTGTACCCAGTGTCATTATCCTGTACCCCGAGTGTCAGTGTCATTATCCTGTACCCCAAGTGTCATTATCCTGTACCCCGAGTGTCAGTGTCATTATCCTGTACCCCGAGTGTCAGTGTCATTATCCTGTACCCCGAGTGTCAGTGTCATTATCCTGTACCCCAAGTGTCAGTGTCATTATCCTGTACCCCAAGTGTCAGTGTCATTATCCTGTACCCCGAGTGTCAGTGTCATTATCCTGTACCCGAGTGTCAGTGTCATTATCCTGTACCCCAAGTGTCATTATCCTGTACCCCAGTGTCAGTGTCATTATCCTGTACCCCAGTGTCAGTGTCATTATCCTGTACCCCAAGTGTCAGTGTCATTATCCTGTACCCCGAGTGTCAGTGTCATTATCCTGTACCCCGAGTGTCAGTGTCATTATCCTGTACCCCGAGTGTCAGTGTCATTATCCTGTACCCCGAGTGTCAGTGTCATTATCCTGTACCCCGAGTGTCAGTGTCATTATCCTGTACCCCGAGTGTCAGTGTCATTATCCTGTACCCCAAGTGTCAGTGTCATTATCCTGTACCCCGAGTGTCAGTGTCATTATCCTGTACCCCAAGTGTCAGTGTCATTATCCTGTACCCCAAGTGTCATTATCCTGTACCCCAAGTGTCAGTGTCATTATCCTGTACCCCGAGTGTCATTATCCTGTGTACCCCAGTGTCATTATCCTGTACCCCGAGTGTCAGTGTCATTATCCTGTACCCCGAGTGTCAGTGTGTCATTATCCTGTACCCCAAGTGTCAGTGTCATTATCCTGTACCCCGAGTGTCAGTGTCATTATCCTGTACCCCAAGTGTCAGTGTCATTATCCTGTACCCCGAGTGTCAGTGTCATTATCCTGTACCCCGAGTGTCAGTGTCATTATCCTGTACCCCAAGTGTCAGTGTCATTATCCTGTACCCCGAGTGTCAGTGTCATTATCCTGTACCCCGAGTGTCAGTGTCATTATCCTGTACCCCAAGTGTCATTATCCTGTACCCCAAGTGTCAGTGTCATTATCCTGTACCCGAGTGTCAGTGTCATTATCCTGTACCCCGAGTGTCAGTGTCATTATCCTGTACCCCGAGTGTCAGTGTCATTATCCTGTACCCCAAGTGTCAGTGTCATTATCCTGTACCCCAAGTGTCAGTGTCATTATCCTGTACCCCGAGTGTCAGTGTCATTATCCTGTACCCCAAGTGTCAGTGTCATTATCCTGTACCCCAAGTGTCAGTGTCATTATCCTGTACCCCGAGTGTCAGTGTCATTATCCTGTACCCCGAGTGTCAGTGTCATTATCCTGTACCCCGAGTGTCAGTGTCATTATCCTGTACCCCAAGTGTCAGTGTCATTATCCTGTACCCCGAGTGTCAGTGTCATTATCCTGTACCCGAGTGTCAGTGTCATTATCCTGTACCCCCAAGTGTCATTATCCTGTACCCCAAGTGTCAGTGTCATTATCCTGTACCCCAAGTGTCAGTGTCATTATCCTGTACCCCAGTGTCAGTGTCATTATCCTGTACCCCAAGTGTCAGTGTCATTATCCTGTACCCCGAGTGTCATTATCCTGTACCCCAAGTGTCAGTGTCATTATCCTGTACCCCAAGTGTCAGTGTCATTATCCTGTACCCCGAGTGTCATTATTCCTGTACCCCGAGTGTGTCAGTGTCATTATCCTGTACCCCAAGTGTCAGTGTCATTATCCTGTACCCCGAGTGTCAGTGTCATTATCCTGTACCCCGAGTGTCAGTGTCATTATCCTGTACCCCAAGTGTCCAGTGTCATTATCCTGTACCCCGAGTGTCAGTGTCATTATCCTGTACCCGAGTGTCAGTGTCATTATCCTGTACCCCGAGTGTCAGTGTCATTATCCTGTACCCCAAGTGTCAGTGTCATTATCCTGTACCCCAAGTGTCAGTGTCATTATCCTGTACCCCAAGTGTCAGTGTGTGTCATTATCCTGTACCCCGAGTGTCAGTGTCATTATCCTGTACCCCGAGTGTCAGTGTCATTATCCTGTACCCCGAGTGTCAGTGTCATTATCCTGTACCCCGAGTGTCAGTGTCATTATCCTGTACCCCAAGTGTCAGTGTCATTATCCTGTACCCCAAGTGTCAGTGTCATTATCCTGTACCCCAAGTGTCAGTGTCATTATCCTGTACCCCGAGTGTCAGTGTCATTATCCTGTACCCCGAGTGTCAGTGTCATTATCCTGTACCCCCAGTGTCAGTGTCATTATCCTGTACCCCAAGTGTCAGTGTCATTATCCTGTACCCCAAGTGTCATTATCCTGTACCCCGAGTGTTATTATCCTGTACCCCAAGTGTCAGTGTCATTATCCTGTACCCCAGTGTCAGTGTCATTATCCTGTACCCCGAGTGTCAGTGTCATTATCCTGTACCCCGAGTGTCAGTGTCATTATCCTGTACCCCAGTGTCAGTGTCATTATCCTGTACCCCAAGTGTCAGTGTCATTATCCTGTACCCCAAGTGTCATTATCCTGTACCCCGAGTGTCAGTGTCATTATCCTGTACCCCAAGTGTCAGTGTCATTATCCTGTACCCCAAATGCATCATTGTCTTATATTTTCATTTCTGCATTTTTTATTTTTCCTCCACACATTCCAAAAGCCATAACGTTTTTATTTTTCTGCTCACATAGCCATGTGATGGCTTTTTTATAACGGCATCATTTCATTCACCATGCCCTGTACTGCAAAATGGGAAAACAACTCTTTGTGTGGTAAAATAATAAAAAACAATTCTGCCAAGATTGTATGGGTTTTGGCATTACGGCGTTCACTGTGCATTACCAGTCACATGACATCCGCATTCTGCAGCTCAATACGATTACAGCAATGCCCAATCATTTTTATTTTGTTTTATTACTTTTAAAAAAATCAAAACGTGAAAAAAATCTACATTTTCTGTCAGATTTTCAGACAACCATATCTTTTTTATATTGAAGTCTACAGAGGTGTATGAGGGCTTGTTTTTTTATGAGATGAACTGTAGTTTTTATTGGTACCATTCTGGGATATGTATACATTTTGATCACTGTTAAGGTGCATTTACACACTTCCTTCCCGACAACTGGCCACTCAGTCAGCCAGTGTAAATCCAGCTTTAGTCACTTTTTTGGGGGGACAAGATGACTGAAAAATGACGAGTCATGTGTTTTAATTGCTTTTTCCGTTGTGGCGTTCACCGTACAGAAACATTTTTTAAATATTTTAATAGTTCAGACATTTTTGGATGCGATAATACCTGATATGTATATGTTTTCATTGTTTATATATTTTTGTATGTAAAATTTGGAAATGGGGGGAGATTTGAACTTTCAATACTTAATACTTTAATACTTTTCTTTACTATTTATACAATAACTTTTATCCCCCTTAGGGGGCTAGCCCAATCACTATGATAGATATTTATTATAGTAAATCAGATTCTTCCACTCTACCTGCTGAGCCGTGTCTCTGCACAGTTCAGCAGGGAGTTTACCATGGCAGGTCTTGGAAACCTCCAGCAGGCCCCAGGTTGTCATGGTAACTGATCAGAGCCCTGCATTTTCATAATGGAAGGCAGAGAGAGCCGCATCCCGCTGCCTAACCTCACAAATGCCACAATTGCTGTTGAATACTGTTGGACAGGGGCGTTGCTAGGGTCTGAAAAGATCCGGGGCCCAAGCCCCAATAAATATGGCCCAATTCTCTATGTCGACCCTCGCTCCACTCCTGCTATACAGGAGAACATACCTCACATCCAGGGCCTCCAGGTGACGTCTCCTCTGATGTAGATCTTCTGTCATTATCTTCTATATTCAGCCCGGACAACTTCTCTCAGCCGCCTCGTCTCTGCAGAATGTGACACACGGACATCTTAGCTTCCTCACATTTCTATCATCATCCCCCAACCTGGAGTCCCCACAGCCTTATCCTGCTGCTCGCTGTGCCCCCCAAAACCTCCAAATACTATCCTGGAGAAATAATAGTGCCCCCCCATAGTAATAGTCCTACCAATAGTAATTCCCTCATTAGTAACACTGCACCCTACAGTGACCCCAGCACTGATAATGGTCCTTAAGATTGTCCCCATTAGTAGAAGAGTCCTCCAGTATTAATAATGCCCTCCAGAGCCCCCAGTAGTAATAAGGCCCCCTATTGTTCCCCAAGTGGTAATAAAGCTCTCTACCGACCCCTCAGTAGTAATAAGGCCCCCCATAGTGCTCTTAGTAGAAATAAGGCAGATCTATAAGTCTCTCCTATAAAGCCCCAGTAGTAATAAGAACGTCTAGTGTCCCCTGGATTTATAATACCCCTACAGTGCCCCCAGTATTTATATCGCTCCCTCTACTTTTTTAATGCTCAACCTGAAGTGCCCGCTGTAGTTATATTCCTCCCTTTAGTGCCCTCAGAAATTATAATTCCTCAGCCCCTCCGCCATACAGTCCCATGTAAATAAAGCTATTTCCCTCCTGTGTAAATCACACCATCTCTCCAGCCCCCTCCAATATACAGTCCCATGTAAATAACATCATTCCCAGCCATAGCCGTCATCAACATACAGTCCCATGTAAATAACATCCCTCTCCATCTACAGCCCCCTCCAAATACAGTCCCATGTAAATATCACTCCCTCCGACAGCCGCCTTCAACATGCAGTCCCATGTAAATAACATCACTCCACCCCACAGTCCAATGTAAATAAGGCTACTTTCACACCAACGTTTTTGCTGAATCCGCCATGATAATACAACCGTCTGCATCCTGTCTGAACGGATCCGGTTGTATTATCTTTTAAATAGCCAGTTTGGATCAGTTTCTTCATGCGGACAACAAAATGCAGCAAGCAGTGTTTTAGTGTCCGCCTCCAAAACGGAATGGAGACTGAACTGAAGCAAAACTGATGCGTTCTGAACGGATCCTTTTGCATTCAGAATGCATTAGGACAAAACTGATCAGTTCAGGACCGTTTATGAGAGCCTGTGATGGATCTCACTAACGGATCCTGCAAACGCAAGTGTGAAAGTAGCCTAATGCTAGTTTCACACCTGCGGCACGGGACTCCGTGCTGCTGCAGGTGCACGTGTGGGGCCAAAACTACACTCCGGCCCCATTCACTGTAATGGGGGAGGGCCACAGATCCGGCCACAGCATCACAAACACTGCCAAGAGGCGGCCAGAACAAAAGTACAACATGCTGTGAGTCCCATGCCGCAGGTGTGAAAGTACCCTAACAGAACCCTGACCAAGTCACCTCCAACACACAGTCCCATGATAACATCCCTCCCTTCTGCCCTAACATACAGTCCCAGTTAAATAACCACAACTCCCAGCATCCCTCTGCTTCTCCCTTCACTTACCTCTTCTGATGTAGCAGAGCTCACTGCAGCTTCTTCCCCACAATTCTCCTCTTCTGTTTAGAAGACAGGGGTTGAAAAGGACCTGCAATGATGTCACAGTCATGTGACCAGTGCAGGATTGGACGGCACTGATCACCACAGGTCCTACATATCTTGCAGTGTGTTCAATTCAATTGTACTGCCGTCCTGAGGACGGCAATACAATTGTATCTGTTTAACAGGCAAGACATTCGGGGCCTGGGAGAAAACATCAGGGGCCCAGGCCCCGAATGTTTTAGCCTAGCAACGCCCCTGCTGTTGGATAACCCCTTTAAGAGAATAACGACTGTGGAACCTGCATGAAGTGTTGAGCCACACATTACTGATCTTCCAGAAGCAGCAAGAGACAATTTCAAACTGTAAAGCCTCCTAATGTGGACCAGCTGTTGTGGGAATGAACAGACACACGTGGCAGGAGCTCCTATCTGTGGTAATGTGTCTGTTTGTGTATATTTACAAGGAGGACTTTTTTACTACCGAGCTGTAGATGGACTAGCTCCATGTAGCTCCTCACAGTTCTTTCCTAGGACCATCCCTGGCATCTACAACTCACCAAGTACAGGAATGCAGCCAAGATAAGCGTTTTCAATGTAGCCTCCATGTCCTTGGGAAACTGGAAGATGACTTTAGAAGATTTCTTTTCTCCCTCTGTGGTTATTGTGGCCACAGGACAAGATCCATTTA
>ONZH01023838.1:0-17470 GCA_900303285.1 Rhinella marina | reverse complement strand
GAGAGGAAGCGAAGGTGCTTGCTGTAGAGCCCCCCAGAACAAGATTGCCCCCTCAGAAGTGGCCACCTGGTTTTCTGCCATAAAAAGCGTACGTACACAAATGTTAGTTAATGAAAAGCTGGCACCAAAATCTGCATCTTTATTCACATACAAGTTAGGATGGGACTGGTATTTAAATGTTGAGGGTGACACGTCCTATAATGCCATTACCAGATTGGTGATCAAAAACGCCATGACAGGTCCGCTTGAATGTACCCTAAAGTGGTAACAAAAAAACTACAATTTTTCCCCCATATAGCTCTGTCAGGGGAAAAATTTTAATTTTAAGATTTATTTCTTATTATTTTTCTAGTTCACAAACACTGTACTGTATGTGCCCTTCTGTAGTACGATGTACTATATGGTGGCAAAATTTCTTTACAAGTTGTCAATGTATATGGCAAATTCAGGGCCAAAATGTGATAGAAACATAACCTTTGTTGTTGCCCCCCCCCAATGTCTATGTAAAGTACCTTTTCTAAATACATGTTTATAAAAGGTAGTTTATTCTTATATCTGCATTTTTACCACATCTTTCACCAGTGTAGCATGTCTAACCTGGTGAAAGATTCCCATTAAATTGTCACTGGCATTTAAAAGAAAAAAAAAAAAGCTTTTGATATGTCATAGTTTTTATTGGTCCGCGTTGTCTGAGCGCTCAGACCCGTATAAGGAGAAGAAGCCAGGACGATTTGCTCTTAGCACATTCTAACCTGGCTCAGTGTTATGTGATCAGGCAGACTCATGGTATAAATCTATGGGCCCACCGCTTCAGAGCAACACAGAGCAAGGAGAGGAGTGGGTGGCTTCACGCTCCTCTCCCTGTCTGATCTAATTATTGTTTCGGGTCTGAACACTAAGGCGGAGATTTATCAAACCAGGTGCAAAGCAAAAGTGGAGTAGTTGCCCATAGCAACTTATCAGATTGCTTCTTTCATTTTTCAGAGGCCTTTTTAAAAATGAAAGAAGCAATCTGATTGGTTGCTATGGGCAACTACTCCACTTTTGCTTTGCACCTGGTTTGATACATCTCCCCCTAAGACAAGTAAAGGGCATATAAAAAGTTCTATGTGATGACAGGTATGCATTAAGCCACTTTTTTCCTAGGCTGCATGGTGCTGAAGAAATATTTCCTCACACTTTTTGTACTTATATTTGCAATTAATGTTGTGGTACATGAGAGTAGGGGAAACAACAATTCAAATAATAAGTAAAGACTATATATATATATATTTTTTACTCACTCAGAATATTGCTGTATATAGAAAATCTAATAATGTCTGATGGACGGAAACGGCTTTCTGGAGCAGCTTACAGAAAGAAGAGAGAAGCCAGGGAGGCAGCTCTTGCCAAACAAAAAGGAGCAATCCGAAAGTTCTTTTCCCCAGAAACACATACATCCTCTGTAGGCCAAAGCGCAGGTGAAATCAATGACCCAGAAGTTGTACCAAGTACAGGTATTACATCTACCAGTCAGGTAGAAACTGAAAAAAATGTCTAGACCTACATCACCATCTTCCCAGTTGTCATGTGCACCTGAAGAACACATGACAGGAGCCGCAGGTGAATTACTAGAAACTGTATCTACACCAGAAATAGATGTGGAAGATAGAGAAAGGGCAGTTACAACAGCAGCATTACAAATGGATGTGGAAGTTGAAGAACAAGGAAGCGATGATGAAAATACAGAGGGCCAAACAGAGTTTGACCCAAGTTCGGGATTCAGCAATTCACTTCTACAAGATCCTGGTTTATGGCCCAATATGGAAAAGAAATTGAGAGAATTTCTTGTTTTGAATGGTCCACAGCAAGTTATGTCTTTTAAATTTCCCAAGGACAAAAATAACAGAAGATTTGACCGAAGACATTATACAAGAGAACTGCCTAACCGAGAATTAGCAGAAAGGCAATGGCTAATGTACTCAACAACCAACAATTCTGTATATTGCTTTTGCTGCAAGCTGTTTCCACCTAAAAGTATTGTATCCGTACTTTGCTCTACTGGGACAAGCGACTGGAAAAATTTGTCGAGAAATTTGTCTACCCACGAAAGGACAAGCTACCACGAGAGAGCTTTCCTGAAATGGAAAGGCTTGGAAACTAGATTGAAGTTGCAGCTTACCATTGAAGACACAAACAAAGAACTCATTGCTTCTGAAACCCAGCATTGGAGAAATGTCTTAAAACGCCTGATTGTTGTAATCAGAACAATGGCAGTGCAAAACATTGCATTTCGTGGAAGATCTCAAAAACTTTATGAATCAAATAATGGAAACTTCCTTAAATTTGTGGAGGCAATAGCAGAGTTTGATTCAGTCCTTGAAAAACATCTCAATCGGATCAAAAACCATACCATTCATACCCACTACCTGGGAAGTATGGTTCAAAATGAAATCATTCATTTATTGGCGACACAAATAAAGGAAAAAATTATTGCACAGTTATCTGCAGCTAAATACTATTCTGTCATTCTGGACTGCACTCCTGACATAAGCCATAAAGAGCAAATGACTTTGATGGTACTTTTTGTTACAGTCAAAGAAAGCACAGGAAATCAACCAGCTGAGGTAAAGATACAAGAACACTTGTTGGGGTTCATCGAAATAGATGACTCAACAGGAGCTGGCATGACAAAAGTGCTCTTGCAATGTCTTCAGGAAAATAACTTTGATATCAAAGACATGCGAGGACAAGGTTATGATATGGCTCCAACATGAAAGGTCGAATCAGTGGGGTACAAGCACGTGTGCGACAAATAAACCCATGGGCCTTCTCAGGGGCGTAGCTAAAGGCTCATGGGCCCTGGTGCAAGAGTTCAGCTTGGGCCCCCCCCCCCTTCCTCCAGCACTGGTTCACCTAGCTTTTCTGCCGGCCAAGTCAAAAATTGAAACCCCCTTCCATGCCAAATTCTCACCCTAACCTAACCTCCTAACATTACGTGTATCACTACAGAACATACAGGGTAAGGCTACATTCACACGACCCATTCACTTAAATGAGCACTGTGTGCTGTCCGCATCTGTATGTCCATTCCTATTTTTGTCCATTTTGCGGACAAGGATAGGCATTGTTACAGTGGATCTGCAAAAAAAACGGATGCCATATGGAACATCATCCTTTTTTTGCGGATCCGCAATTTGCAGACTGCAAAACACAACGTTCGTGTGAATGTAGCCTAATACAGCGCCCCATACCTCTTACATCCAGTATAATACAGCTCCCCATACCTCTTACATCCAGTGACGTCTCCTCGGATATAGATCTTCTCTTTCCTCATCTTCTCCTTTCAGACCAGACGCCATTTTTCAGCCATTTTTCATCTCTGCAGTTAGACAGAAAAAAAATCTTAGTTTACTACTTTTCCATCATCCTCCCGTCTTCTGGACAAATCATCCTACCACCCCCAGTACTGTGCCACTAGTACCACACAGATAGTGCCCTTCAATAATTATTGGCACACAGTGTCCTAAAATAACTGCGCCCAGCAAATAGTGTCCCTGACAGTAATAGTGTGAACATAACGTCCCCCAGAAATAACTGCGCTGATACTGTGCCAGGGTGCCCCCAAAGTCCCAACTAATAATTCTCTGCCAGAGTGCACTTGTTAGTAATAGTGCCCCCAACAGTACTAATGTCCCCACTGTGCCCCAGAAGTAATAATGCTTTCAATGTGCCAGTAAGAAATGCCCCATGTGCCAGAAAAATGCGCCCAGTGCCAGTAAAAAATGCCCCCAAGTGCCAGTAAGAAATGCCCCAAGTGCCCCCATGTGCCAGTAAAAATGGCCCCAGTGCCCCCATGTGCCAGTAAAAATGGCCCCAGTGCCAGTAAAAATGGCCCCGTGTCCCATGTGCCAGTAAAAATGCCCCCAGTGCCAGTAAAATGCTCCCAGTGCCCCCATGTGCCAGTAAAATGCCCCCAGTGCCCCCATGTGCCAGTAAAAATGCCCCCATGTGCCAGTAAAAATGCCCCCAGTGCCAGTAATATGCCCCAGTGCCATGTGCCAGTAAATGCCCCCAGTGCCCCATGTGCCAGTAAAAGTGCCCCCAGTGCCAGTAATATGCCCCCAGTGCCCCCATATGCCAGTAAAAGTGCCCCCAGTGCCCCATGTGCCAGTAAAAATGCCCCCAGTGCCAGTAATATGCCCCCAGTGCCCCCCATGTGCTAGTAAAAATGCCCCCATGTCCCCCAATAGAGCTCCGGTCCGTGCTACAATAAAAAAATAAACACTAATACTTACCTCCATGGAGCTGGCAGCGATGCGATGCAGGCCTCTTCCGGCCTGTGTCCCGCCGCCGCCTGCAACTGTCCGCAGGGCCGCACCGCACCCGGCTAATTGGCGGTGCGGCCCTGCAAGTGGCAAGGGGGGCCCTCGGGGCCCCCCTGGCTTAGGGGCCCGGTCGCAACTGCGACCGCTGCGACCCCTATAGCTACGCCACTGGGCCTTCTATGTTCCTTGCAATTCGCACACTTTAAACCTGGTAGTAAGTGATGCCGCATCGGTCTGTGTAGAAGCTGTGAGTTTTTTCAATACTATCCAAAGCCTTTACGTCTTTTTCTCTGTCTCCACTCATCGATGGTCCGTTCTTCAGCATCATATTGGAGCATCACAACATTCCCTTTCTTTGAAACCGTTGAGTACCACGAGATGGGAGAGCCGTATAGACGCGGTGAAGGCTGTCCGCAACCAAATTGTGAAAATAAGCAATGCACTTACTGAAATTACAGAAGACGGCACTCTACAAGGAACTGCTCTTGCTAAAACAATTGCAGAAGTTAAGGGCATCCAGAAGAATATTTGTAACTTTTCTTTTTTGTGTGGACTAGTTATGTGGTTTGACATTTTATTTGAAATTAACATTTCAAGTAAAAAACTTCAAGAAATTGAGTTAGATATTTCTGGGGCAGTGCAACAATTGGAAAGAACAAAATTATACTTGCAGAGTTACCGCTCAGAAGAACAGTTTGAAAATGTTCTGAAAAGTGCACAGAGATTAGCGCAAGACCTGGAAATTGAAGAAGACTTTCCACCTGTGCGGGCACATAGAATGCGTCGCAAAAAGACCCATTTTGAATATGAATCCCAAGACGAACCGATCACAGATCCCAAGGAACTATTCAGGATCGGGTTCTTTAATCAGATCCTTGACTGTGCTATACAGTCTGTTGAAGATCGATTTCTGCAACTGAAAGAACACAGCAATGTATTTGCATTCCTCTATAATGTCAAAGAAATAAAGGATTGGATGCCAGAAGACCTTCGAGAGCGGTGTGATGAACTTGAGAAATGTCTTTCACATGATCATCTGCGTGACATTGATGGAGCTGACCTGTGTTATGAACTGAAATCACTTTCCAGATATGTTCCTGAAAATTGTCACACTCCAAAGAGTCTTCTAGAGTTTATCTGCCAGAGCAAACACTTACATTGCTCTCAGAATTCTCCTTTCACTGCCAGTGACTGTTGCTAGTGGTGAGCGCAGTTTCTCTAAGTTGAAACTTATCAAAACATACCTACGCTCAACCATGACACAAGAGCGACTTGTTGGGTTAGCAACAATTTCAATTGAACATGAACTTGCCTATAAATTGGATCTGGATAATGCAATTCATGCATTTGCAGCTCAAAAGGCTCGCAAAGCACCCATCATGTAAATTACTTTGTTACCATAGTTATGTTTTTGGTTGGGTTCCATTTCAGTTTTGAATATTTATCAAGTTCCAAGGGAAACACTGATCTGCAGTTTAACGAGTTGTGGAGAAGATTTTCTACTACACCAGTAAGTTTGAAACTGTTTTTATACAGTGTTACACTGCTTTAATGTATACTATACTGAATAATATCTAGTATTTCCTTAAAAGTAGGGTCTTCATACACATTAGAAAGTTAGAAGAGTTCACAAATTTTGGCAGGACTCTAAAACTATTTTAATGTGTATGGAGAACCATTTCTTGACAGAAGATGTTGAGGGAAAGATGGATCACGTATACCGAATACCTCATTATCTTATTTCCACTAGAATTTACCTTAAAGGTGTTAGTCATGGTTACAAAAACATAGCTGCTTTCTACACGCCCCTTGTGTCTTATTACAACTCTGCTCCATTTATTTAATTGAATATGAGTCACAATACTGAATAGCACAGTTTTTGAAAGAAAGCTATGGTTTTCTAACCCTGGGTAACACTGATTGTTAGCCATTTTGTCTTTGAGGTACCTGTTTACCACACATAAGTATTGGGATTTGGCCTGTGTAGACGTTAAAAGGGACTGGCATTGTGTAATGCTTGACTTCTCCTAGGGCTGGTGCTGGAGAGAACAGAACACTTGCTTCCAGGCTTTATCATAGGTTACAGCTGATTGTTGGGGGTACAAGCAGGAGGGGATTTTGTTATATGCTTCTAGTCAAAAACACCTTGCCAATAATTGCAGACTTTCCAGACAAGATAATCTTTTTGGAATTACTTTATTTATGGATTTTAGTGAATTCTGCTACTTTTTTTTCTTTTACAGAGTGTTTTTGGAGCTTGGTTGGAGACCTTGATGTAATGCTCGTTGACTTCAAGAAGGTGTTGAATTCTTTTCATTGTTGCTGTTCTGTTGATCTGTCATCTGAAGAGAGTACAAGCTGATTGCTGAAGGTACAAGCAGGAGGGCCATTTGTAATATGCTTACAGTGAAAAACACCTAACCTAACAAGTGCAGACTGTCCAGACAAGAGAATTCATTTTTAATTAGAAGTTAGAACCTCTAAGAATCTGCATGAGGTAGTCACTTACATTATGCATTTTAGTGATTTTTAATACAGTTTTTTCTCTTTTTCAGAGCTTGGGCAGAGACCTTCATGAACGCCCATTGATGTCAAGAAAGTGTTTTGAATAGATTTTGTTGTTGTGGCCTTGTTGATCTTCCATTCTAATAGAGGACAGTAAGTAGTATTCTTGATTCATTGTAATTTGCTACAGTGGAGGTGATACCTGTTTTGAGTTTTATGACATATTGTCAACAGTAAAGAACAGCTACAAACAGTCTCTCCATCTTTGGAGGGTCTGTGATGCATTACACAGAGCATTCACTAATAGATGCTAAGTAGTACCTAACTTTCCCTATGGTTGCTGCTGTAGAGAAATAGAACACATGCTCCCAGGCTTCCCCAAAAGCTACAGCTGATTGTTGGGGAGGCAAGAAGAAGGGCACTTTGTAATATGCTTACAATGATAAAACCTCCTAAAACGGACAAGAGAATCCCTTTGGAATTGGAAGTTAGTGCCTTAAAGAATCTGCATGGTGTACACAGTTTACTTATGTGTCTTCTTTGTCTTTTTCAGTGTTATGAGAGTTTGGCCAGAAACCTTGATTGTGCCTGTCGATGTCAAGAAAGTATTCAGAACTATCCCAGAATCTCTGAAATTTTATTCCAATTTTCCATCAATTCTCATGGAACACATAAAGAGTTAACAAAGTTAGTAAAATCAGTTTTGAATAGCTTGAGGGGTGTAGTTTCTGAAATGGGGTGGTTTATGGGGAGTTTCCACTATATAAGCCCCACAAAGTGACTTCATAACTGAACTGGTCCATAAAAAAATGGGTTTTGGAAATCTTCTTAAAATTTTAAGATTTGATTCTAAACTTAGAAGCCTTATAACGTCCCAAAAAAATAAAATGTAATTTTCAAAATGATCCAAACATAAAGTAGACATATGGGGAATGTAAAATAATAACTATTTTCGGAGGTATTACTATGTATTTTGAAATTAGAGAAATTGTAATTTGGAAATTTGCTAATTTTTCCAAATTTTTGGTAAATTTGGCATTTTTTCTTAAATAAAAATGAAATATTTTGCCTCAAATTTACTACTGTCATGAAGCACAATATGTGACGAGAAAACAATCTCAGAATGGCCGGGATAAGTAAAAGCGTTCCAAAGTTATTACCACATAAAGTGACACATGTCAGATTTGCAAAAAACGGCCTGGGATTTGAGGTGAAAAGTGGCCCGGTACTGAAAGGGTTAAAGGATTAGCCATGAATAACAAGAAAAACAAGTTTCTATTTGTATCCTGAAAATCCAGATTCTTCTAGCACCACAAAGGTGTACTGCTAATGGGTCCTGTCAAAGGAGGAGTAGAGATGGCTTTCTCCATAATTTCAATCAGGTTTCTACAAGGTCTGGTGCCATCTGGTGGCCTTTAGTGTAGGGAGTATTTCTTTTAACCTTTAATCTAAGATTTTGGCATATAGCTTTAAGTCTTTAATAAGTGAGGTAAGAAATCACCAATGAAAGTATGAAATGCACATTCCTCCCACATACAAACCCTTCCATGCTCATTGTGCACATTTATTTAACAGGAATACGTCATCAACATTTTAACCTCGTTCCCAATAACCTTCTCTGGAGGATGAACTTCATTGGTATCAAATGCGTTGGTCATGTCCCAGCCATTAACAAAGCCAACATTGAGGTCCTTGAAGACCATTTCCATTATTAAATAGTGTATAAAAGCATGAAAATCACTCATTGTTTCAAAATCCTCCTTCATGGGACTTGTGTTCTCAGTCTTAATTATCACTTTGGTTTCTGGGCTTCTAAGGAACAGACGCTCTATAGCCCGGCGTGTATTATAGAGTCTCTTAATGAAGTAATAGATGGGGTAGGCTCTGAAATGCACTCCAATGTTCAGTACAATCACAGTTCTCTTATCACCTCTTATTAAGTCGATTTCACGAGCAATGGTGCGCTCCTCTTTCCATGATTGATACGAGCTGCTGATAAAAGGGAAGCTGTGCCTCTTCCAAGAAATTCTCATATTTCGCCCTAAGTCAATGTTTAAATGTTGACGTGCCCAATTATCTTCATAAAGACTGAATGGTTTGAGAGCTGTATGAAAATAGATGGATGTTAATTTATCAGCTTCCAGCCTTAATAAATTCAATAGACAATACAGTAAGCCCCTGAGTGGTCTGAAAGTAAACATAGGGGATGCATGACAAGAAGAGAATGAGGAGTAATGGTATAGGAAGGAGACAAAGAACCCTGTTTGTACACATGTAAAATTAGGGGTCAGGAGCAAGGCTTATAGGGGTGGGATAAGCTGGGTGAGGACCTTTCTGCCGTGGAGCAAGAAAAAGAAAATATTTACCCATCTGCCCCTAGAAGCACATAATGCATAAATGGAAAACAAATGTACAACATTTGGAAAGCAATTCTATGTCACGGCAGCATGGGCAGGAGAAAATAGGGCAATTATGGGGGGCGTCTAATCTCCCTTATTGTTGGGGTGGTATCTGGGGCTGGGATGGTTACCCAGCTTTACTGGTTTTCCTTCTGGCAGGAACCCCAGGAAGAGGTTTTAGTCGCCAATTTAAAGTGCCCTTTGGTCAGGTAGAGTAGAAGACCTTGTAAATGTGGAAGGCGTTTAGTAGTGTCTGGTTTACAATGTTATGAAGATGTTATGTTACTTATGTAATAGTTATAATGTTTGTACTGTATTTATGGCAATCATTTAATAAATACTGGGCTGCTATGGACTTTCCATCAGATTTTCCAGTTTGTGTTTTTTTTCACAGTGGGTGGTGGTCCGGAACTCGGGTGGGCTTATGCACAGCGGATTTGGTCTTTCCCTTACTCATGTATGTATAGCATGTGGTATGGGCCACCGCTGCTCTGCTCACCCGCTCTAGCACTCCGCTTCCCAGTGGCACAGACCCACCCCCACTCTCCCCTCCGTTCTGGCTCTACCCACTTGCCACATTAGCTCTGTCCCTTAATGCAGGCTGTGGCTTGTTTGCTGACTAGACCTGTCTCACTCTGCCCATAGGGTGCATAGGTGCGCTCCCTCCATCTCTTGAAGGACCAGCGCATGCACCCTAATCTTCACCAGCCCATGGCTAGCCACTGTAGGACACCGTAGGTTTCTTAAGGCACCTTCCCCTGTCGGAAGGTGCCATAGCAATAGGTTCTAGTCTGCTTTTGTCCTGAAAAGGTGTGTTGTTGTACATTTGATTGCCCCTGTTGCCTGTTTTCCGGATTTCACCTCTTGCTTTCTGACCTGACCTCTGACTTATCTAGGCACTGACCCTAATTGGATCACTGTGACCTTGGATAGTTAATAGGATTACACATACTCTGCCTGGCTTGACCTCATTCTGTCCCTGATTAGAATTTTGCCTATCCGAATATATTAACAGGATGAATATGATCCTACGGCACGAGAACGGCATTTATATGAAAAGGCAGTGTGCGGCCAAGTTTATGGCGATTTGGAATGGATGGTTTGAGGCTCCTGGGCTGGCCTCTGGCACTTTGGTAAGGGAGTGCATGAGGGGACAACTAGGAGGCATAGTACCGTAGTGCACCATATTGTAGTAGCTTCTGACGACTTGTCTAATAACTGGTGGCAGGTATTACATGGATGTGCCCAGCCCTTATATATTCACAACTTTGGTTGTACCATGTTGTGGGCAGAAAGCCCTGGAGGGTTTGCTTGCAGATCAGTGGTTCTAGGTGCGGGTTGGCTTCACGCGGCGGGGTGGGTGGGTAAAGGGGGGGGGGTTAAGTGCTGGGTTGAGTTGGCTTAATTAGGCCATATTTCTTTAAGTTCTGGGGGGGGAGGGATTAAAAATAAATCAAGATGGTAAATGTCGAATATGTGGTACATTATTATTTTCTGTTGTTTAACTGAATATTACTGGTTTTGTGATATTTTGTACATCAACTGCTGCTAAAAAGCATTGTATTCTGTATCTTGCTTCTTTTATTTTAATAAAAGTTACCTGCTTTAAAAAAAAAAGAATTTTGCCTATCCCCTGGTGCTCTGCACCTGTGTTTCTTGTCCCCCGTGGGTCAGCACACGATGTGCTGTCCGCATCTTTTGTGGCCACATTGAAGTGAAAGGCTCCGCATCTGACCCATAAAAAATGTGGATTGGTCGCAGGGGAAAAAAACAGTCGTGTGCATGAGCTTTTACTGATAACTCCATCTACCGTAAGTCTCTGAAATCTAGAATTCAATTTTTACTCTTTTGTTATAAGCACAACTTACTTTTTCTTTTGCTCTCAATGTAGTGAAACCATTGCTTTACAGTTGAGTCTCCAAACATGTGAATAAACTTCCCCCGCAGACACGTGTCCAGTTCTTCCAGGCTTTCGTAGGGCAGCACACTGCATCCCTTTGGGTACCACACATTCTTCATAGCATATCCACTGGGATATTCCAGCTTCATTCCAGTTTTGCATGCTTCATAAACGGAAGTATTACCTGTTAAAATAAAGTCACCAGTGCCCAATCAGTGATTTCACACATATCGCTTTAATGCAGGTTTTTTTGTGTGTTTTTGAAGCCAAAGACAGGGAGATACGGTATATGGATTTTATTGACATATTTTTTGATTTGGCTTCCAAAACTGCATGAAAAAACTGATTAAAAATGCCACAGCTCTCTAAAAGGGCAAGACTGCTTTACAGGTAACCATATCATTCTTTCATAATTTGGTAATGTATTTCGGTATTCTGGTAAGAACAATCACCTTCTAAGGCAACCAAAGCGAGAAGAAGCAGTGTGTTATTCAGAACCAGGAATCATACCCTTCCTGGAAAGTTGACACACACACTGAGATAGTGAATGAAATGCAACAGAACCTTACTTGGTCCTCAGGCTCACAGCTAAGTCGTTTTACAAAGCTTGTTGGTTACAGTTGCTCACCGGATAAGGCATACATACTTAATGGTTGCAGTCTCTCAAATAATGATGGCACACTCATGGGGAATATGGCGGTGGCCATACACAGGAGGTTCTCTGTTACAAAGTCCCTTCCTAGTCTCTACATCTGCCTCTCAAGACACTGCTTCCTTGTGGTGTCCCACAGCCATGGCAACTGCAGCTTTTATTAGCTCCAAACAATATACAAAAATCCCCTTGGGGAATCCTCGGGGTATTGGCTACACAGGGTACTATTTAATAAAAAAAATTCTGATTAACAAAAGAACCCCTTTAGGGATCCCCAATAATTCTTCTCTAGATTTTTTTATGAAACTTAACTTTTATTATTTAATTAATAAAAATGCACGTTTTGAAGAAAACTTAACATTTTCAGCTGTTTGTTGGACATTACTATTTGTGTTCAATTATTTGAATGAGGGTATTATACCCAAAAACATATGCTGGAGTGAGGGAAATGTAGTTAAGGTATGGGGGGAGCGTCTCAGAGGTGGACTTAGGTTCTGACACCTTATTGTGGTGACGGGAGTACACTTTAATAGCATGTGTTATTGGTGCTACATACAGAGACTTGGTAATCCACTTAGACTGTTCAGTGGAAAACCATTTGGTATATACGTTGTGACATACGGCTTGCAGGCTTGAACAGACGCTCTCCTGACAGTCCTAAGACCAGGTGGCACTGCCGGAGAAGACTGTCACGGTCGAAGTATGTCTCTGTCAAGTACTCAAAGGGGTCTGCTCCACCACAGTCAGTAGTGGCCACTACCCTCTGACCGGTGTCGAGCTACGCCCCAGAGTCTTTTCTCAGCCAGTCCAGAGTGCCGCGCCGTACTCCGATCATGTGCCAGATGCCGCCCGCACAATTCAGCGAACCTCCCGCTACTCTACTAGCTACGGACCCCGGCTATCCCTTTTCCCCTGACGAAGCCGCATGTTGCGGTGAAACATGTCAGGAAGGTTTAGCAGTTTTTAGCCAGTTAGTTTGACGGACCACTAGTGAGGAAAGAGACGCTCCCCCATACCTTAACTACATTTCCCTCACTCCAGCAAATGTTTTTGGGTATAATACCCTCATTCAAATAATTGAACACAAATAGTAATGTCCAACAAACAGCTGAAAATTTTAAGTTTTCTTCAAAACGTGCATTTTTATTAATTAAATAATAAAAGTTAAGTTTCATAAAAAAATAGAGAAGAATTATTGGGGATCCCTAAAGGGGTTCTTTTGTTAATCAGAATTTTTTTATTAAATAGTACCCTGTTTTATTAGCTCCCCCGCCTCTGGACTGAGCTGGCTGTTTCGCTTGAGGGGAAAGTGCACATTGCAGAGGCAGCGACTCTAGCACCAGCAAATCCTCCAGCCGGATGATACTGGAAACTCTCATTAGCCTTCATGTTACTTCTTGAATATGGACATAAGAAAGCAGACCAGCAAGAACTGGCACTTCTATCAAACATCTGAATCCTCCCATGATGTCATATTACTCTAGCAGCCTCAAACATCGTCACATTGGCTCCCAAAGTCTGCAGTACATGTTTCACCTTCTTAAAACAGTGCCATAGTTTACCATCTCGGGGTAGGGCTTACATAAACCCTCACCGTTTCTGGCCCAAGACAACCCAGATTTGCCAGGATTTTATCTCTAAAAATTTGGCATAGTCCCAGCAAATTTAGGACTTTTGGCAACTATGCATCACCAACCACCATCATATATTTTCATAGTCTGCTTCTTATACCTGCACCAAAAACATGAATTAAAGGCACTGTAGATATTCCCAGAGGGGAAGACAAACTACAAGATGGCAGCTTGTCCTGAACTAGAATAAAGCACACTCTGCAGCTCTGTACAGTCCACATAACTAGTATGGTGCCTACTGGCACCCGAACACTTCACATTCTACATTGGGTCTTATAGTCACGCTGCTGGTCCATGCAACTTTATAAGACTACTGGAGATAGCTGAGCAATGAGGCATTGAGGTTGCTACAGAGACAGTACTATGGATAGTGCCAATGACAGAGGCCGTGTCCACAGGGAGACACAGTTGAAACCAGTGACCACGAGGTGCTGAAGGCTGGAAAGCTGACATTTGGAGTGGTGGGTGAAGTAGACTTCCCACCATTAGGGTTGTCTTAAAATTCTGTTAAAAATAGCAAAAAAAAAGTTTTGCATGCACAGGCACCATCATAGTCAAAGGGGTCCTTTTGGCACTATTTGGTTAAATGATGTGCCAGATCCTGCACTTTGGTTATTTTAGTTGCTCCTATAGCGGAGCAGAACAAGGGATGCTGGTAGCGCCAGTGTGAACCCAGCCTTACAAGTTTTTTTTTGGCTTTACATGTTGTTGGGATTGTCCTTACCATTGTTGCAGCGTGATACATTCATTGGATGAAAATCTCTCGGAATTCCAACTCTGATATTGGACCTTGAAATAAACAAAAAAGAAATTATCATTTTTTTCCCAGTAGTTAGAAGGAAATGAAAGGGAATCTGTCAACAGATACATCATTACTGACAGTGCAGTGCAGTGCAGTGCAAGGCAGTGCAGGTGTACTGTGCGTTCGGTGCATGTGCTGTACAGGGATGGAGACTGCCATGTGCGTGAGACTTCAGAGCCACACATGCCCCGTCAGTCAAAGTGGTGGGGACACAGGAAGGAATGGAGTGGAGCCTTGGGTGCAGCGACCTAGTTGCGCCTAGAGGCTTATTAGCATAATATAAAAATGCTGATTTCTACGCAATTAGGTCACATATTGACAAAGGAGAAAGACCATTACAAAGTACTGACGAGGTGACATCTCGCATGTAAGTTGGATTCATAATCATGTATCCGGTGACAGATTTGCAAGGAAAATGCTGCCCTCACAAAGGGCATCATAAAAAAAAATGGCAAACACACTGATTGCAACAGTCTGTCAATTATTGGCTAATGTTTGGAGGTTATGCAAAACTTGCTGTTCATGTCTGAGAAGTCACACAATGTCAGAAAAGAGTCCGACTTATTGATAAGGCCCCGTTCCTTCCGTCCACCTGCCACTGATTGACAGACTGCAGTAGGTGGTTGGGGATAGCAGGAGCTCAAGAATGAGGCAGACTGTCTCCAGCAGCTTGTCTCTGCACAAAAACAAAATATGACATAAGTGGCAGAACTCCAAAATGTCTCAGGGAGGGCAACATCTTGTTACTATTTTTTTTCATCTGTTTTTGTCCACATCTGAAGCATCTGTTTTAATAGTAACTATAGGAACTCACTGAGACATTGTGGGAAAGATGCAATCATGAATACCAGTATGAATTTGCAGGGTGTAGAGGGACCCTCCTCTCCAATCTTCTCAAATGAGAACCTACCACATTGTATAAATCTTACTATGCCCCATTGGGAACAGTGTGATGCTAATGTCTGTAAAGCACTGCAGAATATGTCAGTGCTATAGAAGTGAGTATAATAAAAAAAAAAAATACATGTTTGATTCCCCACACAGGTTCTATACTATTCTAAAGAATGACTGTTGTAATTCCAGTGCTATGCTGCCACCTTGTGGCCAACTGTGTTATTGCGATTGGATAATATGCTGCTCACACGTGCACAGGACCTTTTGGTCACCAGTTGGTCTTCAACTCTGTTGTTCATTGCTGGTGTCCTATAGGCAGTTTAACTTCTCACTGTGTCATACAGGTACAGTGGTTCTCAGGTGTCTAAAATTCGGCCGTGTCCTGTCCAAAATATTGCTGGTGAGGATACATCCGCAGATGGTATGACTGGTGGGGAACTACATCGTGATTGCTCCACAATGAACTCAAGGACACAAAGACGTTCATGTACCTTGTTACTCAAAAGGATCCATGGCAAGAGTTTTTTTTTAAAGGCACTGCCCTTTCAGATGAATGAGTAGTTTGGGCATAGGCCAAGTGGGAAGACCTGTTACATATACAGTGCCTTGCGAAAGTATTCGGCTCCCTGGAACTTTTCAACCTTTTGCCACATTTCAGGCTTCAAACAAAAAGATCTAACATTTTAAAGTTTTGGTGAAGAATCAACAACAAGTGGGTCACAATTGTAAAGTGGAACGAAATTTATTGGATCATTTAAACTTTTTTTGTAATAATAAAACTGAAAAGTTGGGCGTGCAAAATTATTCGGCCCATTTACTTTCAGTTCAGAAAACTCACTCCAGAAGTTGATTGAGGATCTCTGAATGAGCCAATGTTGTCCTAAATGACTGATGAAGAGAAATAGAATCCACCTGTGTGTAATCAAGTCTCCGTATAAATGCACCTGCTCTGTGATAGTCTCAGGGTTCTGCATCATGAAGACCAAGAAACACACCAGGCAGGTCCGTGATACTGTTGTGGAGAAGTTTAAAGCCGGATTTGGATTCCAAAAGATTTCCCAAGCTTTAAACATCCCGAGGAGCACTGTGCAAGCGTCATATTGAAATGGAAGGAGTATCAGACCACTGCAAATCTACCAAGACCCGGCCGTCCCTCTAAACTTTCATCTCAAACAAGGAGAAGACTGATCAGAGATGCAGCCAAGAGGCCCATGATCACTCTGGATGAACTGCAGAGATCTAAAGCTGAGGTGGGAGAGTCTGTCCATAGGACAACAATCAGTCCAACACTTCACAAATCTGCCCTTTATGGAAGAGTGGCAAGAAGAAAGCCATTTCTCAAAGATATCTATAAAAAGTCTGGTTTACAGTTTGCCACAAGCCACCTGGGAGACACACCAAACATGTGGAAGAAGGGGCTCTGGTCAGATGAAACCAAAATCTAACTTTTTGGAAACAATGCAAAACGATATGATTAGCGTAAAAGCAACAGCTCATCACCCTGAACACACCATCCCCACTGTCAGACATGGTGGTAGCAGCATCATGGTTTGGGCCTGCTTTTCATCAGCAGGGACAGGGAAGATGGTTAAAATTGATGGGAAGATGGATGGAGCCAAATACAGGACCATTCTGGATGAAAAACTGTTGGAGTCTGCAAAAGACCTGAGACTAGGACGGAGATTTATCTTTCAACAAGACAATGATCCCAAACATAAAGCAAAATCTACAATGGAATGGTTCAAAAATAAAGGTATCCAGGTCTTATGCCCCTTTCACACGAGCGGGAGACTCGCATGTCTCCCGCAACGCATCTACAGGGCTGGACTCGGCACTGACAGGGATCGCAGAGCATTATATGCGATCCCAGTCAGTGCAGGAGTCCAGCCCTGTAGATGCGTTGCGGGAGACATGCGAGTCTCCCGCTCGTGTGAAAGGGGCATTAGAATGGCCAAGTCAAAGTCCAGACCTGAATCCAATTGAGAATATGTGGAAAGAGCTGAAAACTGCTGTTCACAAACGTCACCATCCAACCTCAAAGAGCTCCAGCTGTTTTGCAAGGAAGAATGGGCAAGAATTTTAGTTTCTAGATGTGCAAAACTGATAGAGACATACCCCAAGAGACCGCAGCTGTAATCGCAGCAAAAGGTGGCGCAACAAAGTAGTAATGCAAGGGGGCCGAATAATTTTGCACACCCCACTTTTCCGTTTTATTATTACAAAAAAAAGTTTAAATGATCCAATAAATTTCCTTCCACTTCACAATTGTGACCCACTTGTTGTTGATTCTTCACCAAAAATGTAAAATGTTCTATCTTTTTGTTTGAAGCCTGAAATGTGGCAAAAGATTAAAAAGTTCCAGGGGGCCGAATACTTTCAC
>ONZH01023837.1:0-50305 GCA_900303285.1 Rhinella marina | reverse complement strand
TCATTAAGCTCCGACCTTGACCCTGCCTGTGATGTCACTTCCGCCAGGAGGTGATCATGTGCCCATACTTCGAGGCTACAGATGATGTCACATCCGCCCAGTCCTGCACAGGAAAGCACCGCCCTGTTAATTGGTTGCTTCACTATTAAAAAACCCCTCAGTATTGGCAGCAAGGCGCCCGGTGCCTTGTTGTTGCTTTGCTAAGCTAGAGACCCCGGTCGCTCTGCTTTGTGACTAGGACCTTGGTTGCACACTAGGTGTAGTCTGTGGTCTAGGCAGGAGTTGTGTTTGTTGGGCTGCAACCTCCTTCGGGAGGCGCGGAACCCTAGTGTGCGCCAGTGTGTGTGTTTGGAGGCCACATTGTGTGTTGGGCTGCAACCTCCTCCAGGAGGCGCGGAACTCGGCACACGTGGTCCGATTGAGAGCTGGGCATCCTGTGCTGGCCCCAGGACTGAGCGCATTGAGTGCTTGTGCGCAGTTGCCTTCCGGGCATTGGGGCTCATCCCCTATCCTCCTTCGGGAGCTAGTTATTGAGTGCTAGTGCACACGTGCCCTTCGGGCATTGGGGCTTCATCCCCTGTCCTCCTTCGGGAGCTTGCCTTTCCGGCTGCTTGGTCCTAGGTTGCCCTGCTCGGGTGACTCAGGATCTGAGTCCAGTGATCCCCGGTGGCTCTGTCTCAGGGCCAGAATCACTTCTTTATTTAAAAAGGGCTCCTTGGCCTAACATGCGGCTGGAACGTCTGCTTTGGCTCCTGTGGCTGGAACATCTGCTTTGGCTCCTGTGGCTGGAACATCTGCTTTGGCTCCTGTGGCTGGAACATCTGCTTTGGCTCCTGCAGGCTGGAACGTCTGCTTTGGCTCGTGCGGCTGGAACGTCTGCTTTGGCTCCTGAGGCGTAACGTCTGCTTTGGCTTGTGTGGCTGGAACGTCTGCTTTGGCTCCTGTGGCTGGAACATCTGCTTTGGCTCCTGCAGCTGGAACGTCTGCTTTGGCTCCTGCGGCTGGAACGTCTGCTTTTGCTCATGCAGTGGAGGCGGCCCGAGCGTCCACTTCACCGCCTTCCATACACCAGAACCCAATTGTTCCACCATCTGTGACGGCCCATGCAGAGAACCTCTGGGACTATAAAACCGCAGTGGAGGACTGGGTCATACAGGTACTCGACCACCCTAGACCGGGAGATCCTTTATTGGAACGGAGAAAGGGAACTGTGATTTGGTTTTCCGTTGGGAGAGGGTCTGGCTGATGATGAGGATGGAAAGGAATATTTTATGGGCCGGAGGTCGGTGAAACGGCCATACCTGCCACAACATCGGCATAGCCTGTACGTGGGGGATCAGGTGGAGTACACCCCCATGGCGTCCCTGAAAGGCCCATTTGTGACCGGGGTTACCCTCCTTTCAAAGCCTCTGGTGCCTACAACGGAACCAGAAGTGTGGCCGAATGAACCACCAGGTCCAGGACGCTTGCGCTGCCTGCAGATGGCATCCTCCGGTTCAGGGAAAAGCCGGAGCCTCTGATTCATGGACTGCCAGCACCACCACCACAGTCCTTACAGCTGGGTCAGCTGACCACGTTATCGTTCACCTTCCAATCCACGATGGCCCCTCAATCCAGCTGCCGTGGAAGATGAAGCCAGCAGCAGCCATAGAAGCTGGGGCTTCTTTCCTGGATGCAACTTTTCTGGAACCGCTGCAGCCGGAAGTCCTTACCCCTGCTGTCAGGACTCCCCCCATTCTGCAGAAATTTCCCTGTTGCGCCGAAGTGCGCCTATTTTCCTTTTTACCCCCTTCTCAGGTTATTTGGGAGCCCCCTTGGCAGAAAGGATTCTCTATGTGCTGCTTTTTAATGTAATATATTTCACCTGTTTGACTCTCACCCAGCTGGAGTGGACATGGCTATTAGTCAGGACTCCCCCCATTCTGCTGAAAGGTCCCAGTTGCGCCTAAGTGCGCCTATTTTCCTTTTTACCCCCTTCTCTTATTTGGGAGCCCCCTTTTCCAAAAAGGTTCTCTAGGCGTCTCCCTTCCCCATTCATCTGATGCCTAGTGCCTGTAGCCTATCAGAGGCCGGCGCAGGCGGCGCAATGACGTCGTCGCGCCGCCTGAGCCATACAGCGCAGGACACAGGCCGGAAGAGGCCTGCATCGCATCGCTGCCAGCTCCATGGAGGTAAGTATAAGTTCGCTTAAATACGAATCTTGTCAGAAATTCTGCGAATATTCGGCAAATTTTGAATGATTCACTCATCTCTAGGCACCACATTTGCTATGCGCCAATCCTGTGCAACACTCCCTGTCAGTATAGAGTCCTTAAATATTAGAAATAAGGGTCTGCCTATGACATTATTTAATTCTCTTAGGATACGAGGGTGTATGCCATCCGGTCCTGGAGATTTGTCTATTTTAATCTTTTTAAGACGCCGCTGTACTTCTTCCTGGATTTGACAGGTGCTGCTTTTAATGGAGAATTTACTTTTACATTCTGCATTTCATCTGACAGTTTATTTTTCTCAGTGAATACCGTGGAGAAAAAATTATTTAATAGCTTTGCTTTCTCCTTATTGCTGTCTGCAACTCCCCCCTCATTACTCTGTAAAGGGCCAACACCTTCAGGTTTATACTTTTTACTATTTATATAATTGAAGAACATTTTAGGGTTAGTTTTACTCTCTTTGACAATTAATCTCCCGGTCTCTAGTTTGGCTGCTTTTATTTGTCTTTTACATATTCTATTTTTTTCCTTTTAGTTTTTCAATGCTTCCTCAATATCCTCCTGTTTTAGCGATTTTAAATGCTTTCTTTTTGTCATTTATTGCTTTCTTTGCAGTTCTATTTATCCACATTGTTTTTTCTTGTTCCTTAACCTTTTATTCCCATAAGGTATGTACCTCTCACAATTAGATTAGGATGCTTTTAAAAATCTCCCATTTTGTGGCTGTATTTTTATTTTTGAGGACTTTGTCCCAGTTAGTTAGGCCTATTGCCTCTCTTAGTTGGCTAAATTTAGCTTTTTTGAAGTTTGGTATTTTTGTTTCTCCCTGAGCAAACACTCTTTTGAATGATAATTGAAAGGTTATTACTTTATGGGAGCGTCCTTAAAAATGATTTTAGGGATTTAGGGCATAAGCTTAGGGCAAGGACCTCCAAGGTAGTGTTTTCCAAAATACTGCCTGTACCATGAGCCACACAAGAAAGGCAGTGGGAGATTAGGGAGGTAAACAAGTGCCTCAAGAACTGGTGTAGGCAGGAGGGATTTGGGTTCTTGGAGAAGTGGGCCGACTTCTCTGTCGGCTACAGGCTCTACCGTAGGGATGGGCTGCACCTCAATGGGGAAGGGGCAGCTGTTTTGGGGGAGAAGATGGCTAGAAGGCTGGAGGAGTGTTTAAACTAGGGACTGGGGGAGAGGGTAACTACATTATAAATGGGGAAGATAGTGCAGATAGAGACCTGGGGCAAGGTAATAGAACTGGGGGAGGAATGGAAGGAGGAACTAGAACAGATCAGAAGGAAAGGTATAGGGTAAGAAATATACATCAACCTCTTAATTGTATGTACACTAATGCCAGAAGCCTAGCTAATAAAACTGGTGAACTGGAATTAGTGATGTGTGAGGAGAACTATGACATAGTGGGAGTAACTGAGACATGGCTGGATGATAGCTATGACTGGGCAGTTAACGTACAGGATTACAATCTTTTTAGAAAGGATCGGCAAAACCGGAGAGGGGGAGGGGTCTGCCTTTATGTAAAGTCCTGTCTAAAGCCCACACTGCGGGAAGATATAAGTGAGGGACATGAAGATGTGGAGTCACTGTGGGTAGAAATAAATGGAGCCAAAAACAATAATAAAATACTAATAGGGGTTTATTATAAACCACCCAATATATCAGAGACCACAGAAAATATACTTCTAAACGAAATAGACGAGGCGGCAAATCATAATGAGGTTGTTATTATGGGGGACTTCAACTACCCAGATATAGACTGGGAAACTGAAACCTGTACATCTCATAAAGGAAACAGGTTCTTGGCAATAACCAAAGACAATTACCTTTCCCAACTGGTTCAGGACCCGACTAGAGGGACGGCCATACTGGACTTAGTATTAACCAATAGACCTGACAGAATAACAGATGTGCAGGTCGGGGGACACCTGGGAAACAGTGACCATAACATAATAACCTTCCAATTGTCATTCAAAGAGTGTTTCTTCAGGGAGGAACAAAAATACCAAACTTCAAAAAAGCTAGTTTTAGCCAACTAAGAGAGGCCATAGACCGAACTAACTGGGACAAAGTCCTCAAAAATAAAAATACAGCCACAAAATGGGATATTTTTAAAAGCATCTTAATATCTAATTGCGAGCAGTACATACCTTATGGGAATAAAAGGTTAAGGAACAAGAAAAAAACAATGTGGATAAATAGAGCTGTAAAGAAAGCAATAAATGACAAACAGAAAGCATTTAAATCACTAAAACAGGAGGAGAGCGAGGAAGCATTGAAAAACTAAAAGGAAAAAATAGAATATGTAAAAGACAAATAAAAGCAGCCAAACTAGAGACCGAGAGATTAATCGCCAAAGAGAGTAAAACTAACCCTAAAATGTTCTTCAATTATATAAATACTAAAAAGTATAAACCTGAAGGTGTCGGCCCCTTACAGAGTAATGAGGGGGGAGTTGCAGAGAGCGATGAGGAGAAAGCGAAGCTACTAAATAACTTTTTCTCCACCGTATTCACTGAGGAAAATAAACTGTCAGATGAAATGCAGAGTATAAAAGTAAATTCCCCTTTAAAAGTGTCCTCTCTGACCCAGGAAGCAACGTCTTAAAAATATTAAAATAGACAAATCACCAAGACCGGATGGCATACACCCCCGTATCCTAAGAGAATTAAGTAATGTCATCGACAGACCCTTATTTCTGATATTTAAGGACTATACTGACGGGGAGTGTTCCACAGGATTGGCGCATAGCAAATGTGGTACCAATATTCAAAAAGGGTCCAAAAACAGAGCCCGGAAACTATAGGCCGGTAAGTTTAACTTCTGTTGTGGGTAAACTGTTTGAAGGTTTTCTGAGAGATGCTATCTTGGAGTACCTCAATGAAAATAAGCAAATAACTCCGTATCAGCATGGCTTCATGAGGGATCGGTCATGTCAAACCAATTTAATCAGTTTCTATGAGGAGGTAAGTTCTAGACTTAACCGCGGCAACTCAATAGATGTCGTACATTTGGACTTCTCCAAAGCGTTTGACACGGTACCACATAAAAGGTTAGTATACAAAATGAGAATGCTTGGCGTGGGAGAAAATGTCTGTATGTGGGTAAGTAACTGGCTCAGTGATAGAAAACAGAGGGTAGTTATTAACGGTAGATACTCAGATTGGGTCACTGTCACTAGTGGGGTACCACAGGGGTCTGTATTGGGTCCTATTCTCTTCAATATATTTATTAATGATATTGTAGAAGGTTTGCATAGTAAAATATCAATTTTTGCAGATGACACTAAACTGTGTAAAATAATTAACACAGAGGAGGACAGTGCACTGCTACAGCAGGATCTGGATAGACTGGAGGCTTGGTCAGAAAAGTGGCAGATGAGGTTTAACACTGACAAATGTAAGGTTATGCATATGGGAGGGAATAATGCAAGTCACCAGTACATACTAAATGGTAAAGCACTGGGTAACTCTGACATGGAAAAGGACCTAGGAATTTTAGTGAACAGCAAACTAAGCTGTAGAAGCCAGTGCCAGACAGCTGCTGCCAAGGCCAATAAGATAATGGGTTGCATCAAAAGGGGCATAGATGCCCGTAATGAGAACATAGTTCTGCCACTTTACAAATCACTAGTCAGACCACACATGGAGTACTGTGTACAGTTCTGGGCTCCTGTGAACAAGGCAGACATAGCAGAGCTGGAGAGGGTTCAGAGGAGGGCAACTAAAGTAATAACTGGAATGGGTGGACTACAGTACCCAGAAAGATGATCAAAATTAGGGTTTTTCACTTTAGAAAAAAGACGACTGAGGGGAGATCTAATAACTATGTATAAATATATCAGGGGTCAGTACAGAGATCTCTCCCATCATCTATTTATCCCGAGGACTGTGACTGTGACGAGGGGACATCCTCTGCGTCTGGAGGAAAGAAGGTTTGTACACAAACATAGAAGAGGATTTTTTACGGTAAGAGCAGTGAGACTATGGAACTCTCTGCCTGAGGAGGTGGTGATGGTAAGTTCACTAAATGAGTTCAAGAAGGGCCTGGATGTATTTCTGGAGGGTATTACAGGTTATAGTTACTAGAGAGGGGTTGTTGATCCAGGGAGTTATTCTGATTGCCTGATTGGAGTCGGGAAGGAATTTTTCCCCCTAAAGTGAGGAAAATTGTTTTCTACCTCACAGGGTTTTTTTTTTCCTTCCTCTGGATCAACTTGTAGGAAAACAGGCTGAACTGGATGGACAGATGTCTTTTTTCGGCCTTACAAACTATGTTACTATGTTACTATGTTATTTCCCAGGTGTTCCCCAACCTGTTGTTCTCTCAGGTCTATTGGTTAATACTAAGTCCAGTATGGCCGTCCCTCTAGTCGGGTCCTGAACCAGTTGGGAAAGGTAATTGTATTTGGTTATTGCCAAGAACCTGTTTCCTTTATGAGATGTACAGGTTTCAGTTTCCCAGTCTATATCTGGGTAGTTGAAGTCCCCCATAATAACAACCTCATGATTTGCCACGTCGTCTATTTCGTTTAGAAGTAGATTTTCTGTGGACTCTGGTATATTAGGTGGTTTATAATAAACTCCTATTAGTATTTTATTATTGTGTTTGCCTCCATGTATTTCTACCCACAGTGACTCTACATGTTCATGTCCCTCACTTATATCTTCCCGGAGTGTGGGCTTTAGACAAGACCTTACATAAAGGCAGACCCCTCCCCCTCTCCAGTTTTGGCGATCCTGTCATAGTCCTCCTCACACATCACTACTTCCAGTTCACCAGTTTTATTAGTCAGGCTTCTGGCATTAGTATACATACAGTTAAGAGGTGTATGTACATTTTTTACCCTACACCTTTCCTTCTGAACTGTTCTAGTCCCTCCTTCCATTCCTCCCCCAGTTCCATTACCTCGTCCCAGGTCTCTATCTGCACTATCTTCCCCTCTTATGTAATTTCCCTCTCCCCCAGTCCCTAGTTTAAACACTCCTCCAACCTTCTAGCCATCTTCTCCCCCAAAACATCCGCGTATGCATAATCGGCTGAACAGAACAAAGACATCTCTCTAGGCAGGACTGTCCCCAACAAAGCACCTCTTTGGACCTCTAGTCAAGAACAGATTCATTAGTATGAAGCCACAGAAGTCCATGGAAGGAGCATAGGACGGGACAGACTTAGGAGAATCAGAAACAAAGTCTCTTCTGTAATTTTACAGGTTCAGAGATAAACTGTACAGACTCGGATAGAGCCCTTCCATTGACGGATGATACCCTTAAAGGTTCTCTGCAGGCGTCAAACAGGAATTTGATGATGGTCCACTAGTCCTTGTTGCAGGAAGTTCCCTGCAGTTCCAGAATCCAGTAGCACCATCTCCATGAATCAAACATCTCCCAATGACAAGGTTACTGGCAGAGTTAGAAGGAGAGAGGAATAGTCTTCACCTAGGGTCGTCTCTCCAACAGACCATAGGCTTGGGAGTTTCCAGGCTTCAGAGGACAGGAACAGGGGAGATGCCCGGAACCGCCACAGCAGAAGCAGAGTCCACTAGCATGACAATGGTCATGTTCCTGTTCAGTCAGCCCGACTCAGTCAACCTGCATGTATTCAGGAGCAGCAGCAGACATGGAAGGCTGAGGGACAGAAAACTGCTAAAAGGAGATGCTGGACGACGTGATCTTCTTTCACGTTCTACCTTCTTAGTGCAGATTAATGGCCACGGAAATTCGTTCATCCAGGGTAGAGGGGACATCCCGACGGCCAGCTCGTTCTTAATTTAACCGGAGAGACCCTCCCAGAAGGCGGCCACTAGTACCTCATTATTTCAGCCCAGTTCAGAGGCCAGAGTTCAGAACTGGACTGTGTACTGGCCCATGGACTAACTCCCTTGGTGAAGCCACAGTATGGAGAAAGCAGCTGAGGTGGTACATCTGGGTTTGTTGGCCCCACAGAAGGCTTCTAGGAAGACCTGTAGATCAAAGACGACAGGATCAATCCTCTCCCAGAGTCGGTTGATCCAGGCCAGGGCTTCTCCAGTAAGATGCGGTATCAGAAAAGCCCCTTTGGTACAATATGACGCAAATTGATGTGGCAAAAGTTCAAAGTGCAGTGTGCACTCATTAATAAAGCCCTGGCACTGTTTTGAGTCACCATAGAAGCTAGGCAGAGCAGAAAGATGAGGTCCAAATCTGGTACATAGGAGGATGGTGGAGCAGGAGCCGGGTTAGCTGCTGCAACAGTAGCTGGTGGTACAGGATTTGTGAACGTCAGGTCATTAAGACGCATATTCACACTGAGCAGATAGGCAAGAATATGTTCCTGAAATTCTCGCTGTTGAATTGCTTGGTACAATTCATTGAAGTTTGGAGGGCTCTGATCAGCTGGGTCCATTGCCTGAGCAAACTGTTATGACCAGCCGGTGACCAACTCCCACATAACCAACTCCCTCTGAGGGTGATGTCTGAGCACACCCCTTATTCTTAACACAATACCTCTGATGGTGAGGAGAGACTTGCCTGAGGGGTGTACCAGTTGCTACCTCAGAGGGGAATTAGAACACGAGGCAATCAGAACCTGAGTGTGAACCCAATTGACTGACCTCCAGTTGACACAATACACCCAGTGGATGCTGGGAGGCCACAGGCTGATCAGACTGAAGCATAGTCAGGGTATGAAGGCAGAGGTCAGGGCAGGCAACAATCAAGCAAAGTCCATAAACATAGACCAGGGTTAGGGCAAGCGGCAATCAGGCAAAGTCCGTAAAACGTAATCCAAAGTCTAGTACACAGAATGACAAGAAACAGCAGAACAGCTTGCCTCACAAAAAGATGAGAGACACGCTCACGCCTGCCCTAACAAACAGTACAGGACTCTGAGCCATAGACACCTGTGTCTGCATGTAGGGGCAGCAGCAGACTCAGGGGCTGCTGGGCTAATGGTAGCAAAGGATACATTCTTGGACTTCCATCGACAGAGCGGTCTGCCGTTACACCACTTAACCCATAAAAAAAAGCAAATAAAGTCCAGCTCCTTCAAACTGCAATATTCTTTATTTCATGCGGTAAAATCCATCCATAACATGCAGTGCAAGTCTATGTGTTTCGAACCCCACAATCTTGGTCTTTACTCATGACACTTTACACTTAAAAGGAGTCTTTCACCTGTTTTTCACCTATATAACTAACATCAGTGCCCCACAGATGATTGCAGACACATCCCAGACATAACTGTGTGCACTTTGTGTCTGTATTACATGTTCAGAAAAAGCACTTTTATTCTGCAGGAAAACAACTCCCAAGTGCACAGCTGAAAGGGAAAGTAAAAACAGATTTATCTCCCGACTCGATTTCTAACAGCTATGTCTTCAGATATACTGGGTATAATGCTTTTGGTCAGAAACATTTTTCTATCTGCTACTAATCCCAACATATGAGCAACTAAAGCAGCCTTCCCCTCTTCAGTCTGCTTTACTTTGAGCACTTGCATCAGCATAGCTGGGCACTTGGGAGTTGTTTTCCTGCAAAATAAAAGTTCTTTTTCTGGACATGTAATTCAGACACAGGTGCACACAGGTATGTCTGGGATGTGTCTGCAATCTTCTGTGGGGCACTGCTGTTAGTTATATAGGTGAAAAACAGGTGAAAGACTCCCTTTAAAATAAGACACTCTCTTATACCTATGCTACACCAATCAAAAACATGATTGGCATCACATGGCATGCCGAGAGGGCTAGTTGCAAAACACGGATTAAAAATAGAACAAACAATAATATTAAATACAAATTAACACAAAATGCAGAGATACAAAATGTATATGAAAACACTGTATAAAAAGTAGAGAATGATTAAAGAAGAACTCCCGCAAAAAATGTTATTCCATGTCCTGCTAGAAATGTACATGATGTAATCTGTAGTGAATGTCATTTTCTTACCAATGGCTGAATTTATGAGTTATATCTCCCTGATGCTTTTCATCTGTGTCATCTTATGTGTGAACAGGAAGTCTAATTCTCTATGCATTCCGTTGGGAGCCTCACTCTCAGTCTCATAGGAATGAATAGAGAAGTAACTGGCTTCCTGTCCTGGGTCAGTTGGAGGTCAGGGAGTTGGTCACATGACACAGCTACAATTAGAAGAGAGGTTATTACTCACAGATACAGTCTCTGATAAGAAGATTACATTCACTATAGATTACATCATGCACCTTTCTAACAGGTCAGAGAATAACAATTTTTGTGGGAGTTCTTTTTTAATACTGTTATTGGTATTGCAAGATCACATCGTATTTTCTGTTCAGGCCAGAGGGAAAGCATGTTCCCAATTCAAACATCCAAAAAGCCTTGCAGGTTAGAAGTTTTTTTTTATGGTCCCCTCCTCTAATGGGTGGAGTTACTCTTTCTACTCCCTGAACAGAAAGAAACGAGGTGTCTCCATTGTGAGCTGTAGCGAAATGCATGCTAACAGCAGAAACATTACGATTCTTAAAATGAGGTACAACTGAAATATGTTTCCGGACTCTGGTCTTTATCTGGTTAGTGGTGCAGCCCACATACTGCAAAAGGCATGCGTCACAGGTAATCAGATAAATAGCAAACTCTGTATTACAATTCAAATAACATTTAATGTCATGTTTTCTGCCATTGGCAGTCGATTTAAATGAGGGACTCACAGTCATATGGTCTCAACATGTGCACCTAGAGTGTCCACATTTAAAACTGCCCTTACTTGATAACCATACAGGCTTGACAACCGGGCGATCACAAAACATACTGGGACTGATCATTTGTCCTAGCGTCGGGGCCTTTTTGGCCACACATCTGATGCCGCCAGCCACTATACTAGTCCAATCCTTATCCAAATTTAGTATGGGCAAGTATTTTTTGACTATTTTACATATTTCACGGTATTCCTCACTATACCTTGTCAAAAACATAATGGCCTTTCCTTCATCCTGTGATAGTGTCATTTTCTTCCTACTGGTGGCTTCGTGCTGCGGAAAAATTAATTTTTTTCTATTTAGGGATAATGCCCATCTACTAGCTCCTCGCGTGGACTTAATGAAATAAGACCTGCGTTGTAATCTGCAGTTTACCTCCTCTACTTCCAGTAAAAATAACGCATCATTAGAACAATTGCGCCTTGCTCTAATCATCTCTCCCCTGGATATTTTTCTGGTGACTGGTGGCATGAGATGGGTGGCAGGATGTTGCTAAAAGAGTAGTATCACCTGCTGTTTCCTTTCTATATGTAGTAGTGTGATCGCCAGTCAAACACAAATCCAAATAAACAAAATTACTATCATGATGCAAGCTAAATTTGGGTGTTTCTACACACTGATTAAGAAATATAACATACGAAGGTAAATATACCAAACTTAAAGAGGACCTTTCACCACTCCTGACATGCCTGTTTTAATAGCTTCATGCTTTCCCCATGTAATAACAAGTCTGTAACATCTATTATTATATCTGTATGTTGTGCCATTCCTTTATTATTTGCACTAGAAGTTATGAATAAATTGCTATTTGCCTTCAGTAAAGGAACAGAGGGGAGGTGACCAGTTGGGGGGGTGTACCTGCACAGACTGACTCTAGCCAATCAGTGCTGCCATGTTCAGAATGTGTAGGTACACACCCCCAACTTGTTACCTCCCCTCTGTTCCTTTAGTGAAGACAAATAGCAATTCACATATAACTTCTAGTGCAAATAATAAAGGAATGGCACATCATAGAGCCATAAGAATAGATGTTCCAGACTTGTTATTACATGGGGAATGCATGAAGCTATTAAAACAGGCATGTCAGGAGTGGTGAAAGGTCCTCTTTAACCCATGGTGTTCCAACTCATTGTAATTCCACTTTGCAGATGCTAGTGCTTCTGTAGAAGCAAGTGTGACAGACCATGTGGGAAAGTGGTAGATGGTGTCTATGTTTCTCCATGCTTTAGGGCTCATGCACACGACTAAGTAGCGGCCGTCACATGGCCATTTTTAGCACCAATGAAAGCCTATGGCGCTATTCACATGGCCGTTTTTTTTAACGGCCAGTGAATAGCCTCCATCCAGAAATAGGACATGTCCTATTTCTGGGCCGTTTCAACGGGCCGACTGCCCCATTGAAATGAATGGGGCCGTTTTTAACGGCCGATTGACAGGAGTGTTCCCGTCTAATGGCCGTTAAAAACGGGTACAATATGGCCACTCACCCTATCCACTTGCTCACGCTGCGCAGTCTATAGTTTCTTCATTGAGCAGGCCCTGCCGATGGACCTGCGTTATGCGCGATGACGTCATTGCGCACATCGCAGGTCCTTCGGCAGGTCCTGTTCAGTGAAGAGAGAAGAGACTGCTGCAGCGCGAGCAAGTGGATAAGGTGAGGTGTTTTTTTTTGTGTTTTTGTTTTTTTTAAATCATCAAAAAGCAGCTCTGGGGGCATTTCATTAAACCATTGGGGACATTATTTTACATAGGGGCCTACATGGTGGACATTATTTTACATGGGGGCCTACATGGGGGACATTATTTTACATGGGGGCCTACATGGGGGACATTATTTTACATGGGGGACATTATTTTACATGGGGGCCTACATGGGGGACATTATTTTAGTTAGGGGCACTATGCAGGACATTATGGGAATCATGGGGGTCATTATTATAGTTGGGGGCAAGAAATAACTGCCAATCCAACTCATCAATTTTTCATGTCCGTTTTTAACGGACATGAAAAACTGATACAAATCGGATGCAAAACGGACATTAAAAATGGACACACGGCCAGAAAATGGATGCACACACTGATGCAAAATGGCCATGAAAAACTGACAGTGTGTTCGTTTTTAACGGACGTTTTTTTTCGTGTGCATGTAGCCTTATGGTTCCATTCAGGTAAAGCAAGCATTGGTCTCAGAGGTCTGTGTGATTTGGAGGTAATTAGGGATCAGCTGTGATGGCTTCTTTAAAAACAAGCCAGCCTCTGAGTCACACTCTCTCTCTCAGCCTGGGGGAAGGTGGTGTATGCCTGCGAGAGGACACTGCTGGACTGCTAAAATCAGGATGTACAGACTGTTCCTTGTACATGTTTGTTTTGGGTGTCAGGTCTTAGGCCTGCACTACGTTAGTGAGGAAATCGTTTGTGTTTAAGTTAGAGCCGGAGAGGCATAGGACTGAGGTCAGTTTGCTCCAAAATAAAATGGACTGAGGTCAGTTTGCTCCAAATTCCTGCCGCGTGGTCGGATAATTCTTCTGGTGTGCATGCTGGTGAGTGCCCGTCTACCCCAGGAGATGACTATCCCACTACCTGATCCCTTACATAAGGTAAAGCCATGAATGATTTTATCACACACTAGACAACCTCAGTAGGGAACATGTGTTGTTTCGATATCAGGCAGCCACAGCTTGTCAGAGACATCTATTACATACTTAAAGGGGTTGTCCAAGTTATGAAAAAAAATATAGCACTGTAAATCTGATGGGCAGCAATATATAACTAAGTTCAGCAAGTTTTAGGCAAAAAAAAAATCTATATTTCCTCATTTCCCTGGTTCTCTTCTGGCCTTTGTTTACATGCAATAACAACAATCTCATCCCCTGCCCCCTTCTCTGCAAAGGCAGTGAATACAAGTGCTGAGTGACAAGTGCTGAGTGTTTCTAGCTGTGACTCCGCACCGCAAAAAAGTAGCGCATGCACTAATTTTTTGCGTTGTGGACTGTCTGATGCGGATTGTGGACCCCATTTGCCTGAATGAGTCCGAGATCTGAATGCAGCAGCCCAACTGTCAGTGCACGTGCATTGTGGAACACGAATTGTGGTCCACAGCACGGGCGCTTACAGCGCACTAAAAGTGTGTGTGTGTGTGTGTGTTTTTTTATATTGAGGGATATAGAGATATATTTACTGAGAGAGAGAGAGAGAGAGAAATAAATGTGTATAAATATTTGTGTGTATATATATATATATATATATATATATATATATATATATATATATATATAAAATGTGTGTGTACTGAGCTCTCTCTCTCTCTCTCTCTCTCTCTCTCTATATATATATATATATATATATATGAGAGATCAGTAAACATATATCTCTATATACATCTCTCTCTCTCTCTCTACATATATATATATATATATATATATATATATATATATATATATTCTCTTTTACATGTATGTATTTACTTGTGGTGTTGGGGACGATCCGTTCACTGAGACACTGAGCCGCCGGGACACTTGTCAGCCGCTGGGACTCTGCTTGGATCACGCATGCGCGATCCCTTACAGCGTCTGGTCGGCATCAGGAGCGGGGAGAGGAGGGCGGCACCCAGGCTCTGACGTTTCGTGTACAGAGCCTGGCCACTCCCTCCAGCAGGGAGAAGCCTGTACACGAAACGTCACCAGTTGAGCCGGGTGGATGACGTCGGGGGTCACGTGACCCACACCGCCCTTGTGAAAACGCAGCAAAATAAAAAGTAAGTTCATATTACAAAAGTGGACTTTA
The DNA here is from genome assembly GCA_900303285.1 of Rhinella marina. Classification (NCBI taxonomy): domain Eukaryota; kingdom Metazoa; phylum Chordata; class Amphibia; order Anura; family Bufonidae; genus Rhinella; species Rhinella marina. The sequence goes on along the minus strand of ONZH01023837.1, from coordinate 35,588 downwards.
TTAGGCTACTTTCACACTAGCGTTTTTAAATTCCGGTATTGAGTTCCGTTATAGGGGCTCAATACCGGAAAAAAACGCTTCAGTTTTGTCCCCATTCATTGTCAATGGGGACAAAACTGAACTGAAGACAACGGAATGCTCCTGAAAGCATTCCGTTCCGTCTTCAGACCGGAGGACAAACCGCAGCATGCTGCGGTTTGCTCTCCGGTCCAGGCATCCGCACCAAGACGGATCCGGAATGACCCCCAATGCAAGTCAATGGGGACGGATCCGTTTGGTGTGGACACACCAGTAATCCGGATCTGTCCTCCATTGATTTCCAATGGGGGGTCATTCCGGATCCGGCATACATACACACAGACATACAAACAAACATACAGACAAACATACAGACAGACATACATACATACATACATACTCACATACTCCCGGGACGCCGGCAGAACGTCTTCACGCGCCTCCTGCGCGCTGCGATGACATTTCCCCACTGCGCCCAGCAGAGGGCGCTGTGGGGAATCGTCATCACTGCGCGCAGGAGGCGCGTGAAGACGTTCTGCCGGCGTCCCGGGAGTATGTGAGTATGTATGTATGTCTGTATGTTTGTATGTATGTCTGTATGTTTGTTTGTATGTAGTCTGTGTGTTGTTCTTAATGTGTGTCATGTGTGGGGCCGGAGCGCTGCTCCGGCTCCACACATGTATAGCGTTAGCACGGATCCGTCGGCACCCTTTAGGTGCCGGATCCGTGCTAACGCTAGTGTGAAAGTAGCCTTAGATTGCCAGCAATATTAGGGAAACTTGTTAGAACTCGGACAACCCCTTTAAGACCTTCAAAGGGGTCACAAAATTTGTCTGTAGGGACAACGGCAGCATATATGATGTCAACAGATGCTCACCCTTGGACAAAAAACAGCTCACGCATCTTGCTGGCTGCTCTGTAGCTGTTGGGACCTACAAATAGATAGATCAATAGGTAGATGAAGAGTTGCCATTGAAGGAAGAGGAAGGGAAAGGAGTCAGTGGTGGAGGAAGAGCAGGAGGATGCTGCTGATGATAATCACAACACTCAATCAACTCAGAGGGAGATGGAGCCGAAAGAACTGGGTCCTCCGGCATGCTGGCCAGAATGGCAAGTTGTATGCTTACTTGCTTACTTATTGACAGCCGTACCATTCACACCAAGCAGTCTGATAATTACTGGATAACCATGCTTTCAGAACCTCTGTGTCAAAGCAAAATGGAGGAATGTTTTCCTCCTGCCCAAAAGGAGGCCAAATTACTTTAACCCTTTCACCCCCGGAGGTTTTTTTTGCTTTTGCGTTTTTGTTTTGTGCTCCCTGCCTCCCATAACTTTTTATTTTTCGGGAAAAATATACTAATATGAGGCTCACAAACGAAGAAAGGGACAAATCAGAGGTGCAGCAACCACTGGATCACCCCAATCCAGACAATAATTATAAGAGAACCAAAAGAGGGTGCGCACACTCAATTGGAACGGAGTGGAAGGACAACGGAAGGTAAGTAAAAATAGGCAATTTATTCAAATAAAAAATACAATAAACATTAACAATAAAAGATAAAATAAAACCAAACTAGTAAGCTGGATATAAAATGTCCCACAAATATCATTTATATAGATATATGTACACAAGGCCTCAGAGGTAGAAATCAGGCCAGTTCGATAATGGTGAACATGAGGTCAGATTTGTATTGAGAAACGAATCCACTGTGGTTGAAGTGTAAACATCTAGTATCCGAGACGAGGAATATCCACACTCCAAGGATAAATAGCAACTTACTTGTCCACGCTGTCCGGTCAAAGACCGTGATCCTCTTACCGGAGTGGTGTTAGCTATCGTCCCCCGGCGTGGTCAGTATGCGTAGTAAGCGCTCCCAGATGCAGGGCAGCGAGTGACATAGGTAGTCACGTGGACGACTCCGATCACGTGTTCTTGTCAGGTGACCGCTGTGGAAGGTCCTTGGAACGTCCTCAAGACCTCTCCTGTGTACGGAGATTTTCCGATATCTCAGTGGGTATAGGAGGGTAGTCACTTGTTTCTTAGTCAACATCAACTGGGGTCCGGACCCTCAAACGTGACTCACACTCTATCCACTTCTTCTAGACGCGTTTAGGAGCCCTGGCTCCTTCATCAGTAGGTGTGATTTTCCTTTCTCCTATCCCACCTTTTAAATCATATGTTGGCCAATCACGAATTTTTAGGTTAAAATAAAAATCTGGACCGGATAATAGTATCATTCATTGGAACCAATGCACTTTTCATGCGGTTCTTATGCATATTACTGCATTTTTCCCACTGTATTGGCACATCTCATAGTTGATACACCTGAAGGCATAACTAATACATCACAAAATATATATACATGTAGCATAAAAAGGATTAAAGCATACAAAGGATATACATAAAATATATATAGTTTTTATAACTTCAGAAATGGAGCAAGTCTGACAGATCTATGCAAACGAGGATTGGAAAAAGGGATCCTTTTAGATCGGGAATTCAAATACATCTTGGGGACGGAACGTAAAATACCTGTCTTTTATTGTTTACCTAAGGTGCATAAAAATATAAAAGAACCCCCCCGGTCGCCCGATAGTATCGGGGATCGGATCAATATCATCCAATCTGTCTCAGTATGTGGACCTGATCCTACAACCTTATGTCAAAAATACCCCTTCATATATAAAAGATACTACATCAGTTATTAAAATTTTAGAGGAAATACAGTTTGAGGACCATTGGATTATTGGTACGTTGGATGTAAGTTCATTGTATACTGTAATAGATCATACACAAGGTATACATGCAATTAGGAGCTCTTTAAGTAGAGATAATACCTTAAATAAAGAACAAGTTCAGTTTCTGTTGGACAGTATAAAGTATATCCTGAACCATAACTATTTCTGGTTTTTGGATGGATTCTATCTTCAGATACGTGGCACCGCCATGGGCACCAGGTTCGCCCCGAGTTATGCCAATCTTTTTTTGGCAGAATGGGAGAGGGAGACTATCTGCCCTCTACTTGGGGTGGATCTGGTGCTCTGGCGGCGCTACATAGACGTTATACTTTTTATATGGAATAAAGGCGAGGAAAAACTTATGTAATTCATAGCAGATATCAATATCAACAATTAGAATCTAATATTCACCCCTAAAATAGGCAAAAAAGCAACAGAATTTTTGGATCTCCTTATTACGATTGAGAATAAGAAATGCATATGTAGCACCTACCAAAAAGATGTGGCCAAAAACAGCTACATACTATTCACTAGCTGCCATCTGCCTAGATGGCTGACTAATGTTCCAACTACTGTAGTCAGTTCCGACGTCTTAAAATAAATTGTACTGAGGAGGACACTTTTTTGAAAGAAGCGAGTCAACTTAAACAACAATTCTACGACAAAAAATATCCGGAAGAAATAGTAACAAAATCCTTAGATAAGGTCAAGAATATGGATAGAGCCACTTTTTTCAAACCCTCTTCAACAGACATACAAGTAAATTATGATGAGATGACTAAAGTGATACTACCATTCAGCTCACAATATAAAAAAGTTGAAAGAATCATCAGGACACACTGGTATCATTTATTAGATGATAAAGTAATAGGGTCCACTTTACCCAAAACACCTTTAATTGTATATACTAGGGCCCCCTCGTTGGGATTAAAAATCGCTCCCACAGTTGGAACAATTAGTGGACCTATTAATATAACTAAGTGGATTGATCTGAAAGGCTTCTTCAGATGCGGAAATTGTTCCAATTGTAGAATTACATCAGGAGACAAAAGAATAGAGTGGGTATCTTCTACAAAGAATGGATATAAATGGCAAATACAAGAGTTTTTAACCTGTAGTTCCCTGAATGTGATATATTTGATGCAGTGTACGTGTAGCAAACAATACATTGGTAGGACCAAACGATCCCTGTAGAAGAGAATTTCAGAACATATTAGGAACATTAAAAATGGAGTAGAAACACACATAGTATCCAGACATTTTAAGAATTTTCACAATAAGGATCCTAGATATTTGTCCTTTACAGCTATTGAAACAGTGAAGCCCCATTGGAGAGGGGGTAACCATGTCCACAGTATGTCCCGATCAGAATCGAAGCAAATATTTGAATTTGATACGCTTATTCCATCAGGATTGAATGCTGATATGGAAATATTTGGGTTTCTTTAGTGGGGTGTCTTGGGAAGATGGGGTACCCATGTTTGCCTCATGGGTCCCCCTTTTCCCAAGATCCCGCACCCACTTTCCAGACCTGCTCCATTTCTGAAGTTATAAAAACTATATATATTTTATGTATATCCTTTGTATGCTTTAATCCTTTTTATGCTACATGTATATATATTTTGTGATGTATTAGTTATGCCTTCAGGTGTATCAACTATGAGATGTGCCAATACAGTGGGAAAAATGCAGTAATACGCATAAGAACCGCATGAAAAGTGCATCGGTTCCAATGAATGATACTATTATCCGGTCCAGATTTTTATTTTAACCTAAAAATTCCCACACTGTTTCGTGATTGGCCAACATATGATTTAAAAGGTGGGATAGGAGAAAGGAATATCACACCTACTGATGAAGGAGCCAGGGCTCCGAAACGCGTCTAGGAGAAGTGGATAGCGTGTGAGTCACGTTTGAGGGTCCGGACCCTAGTTGATGTTGTCCTCCACCAGTACAAAATATATGTTCTGTGAAAATGAAAGAGGCGTGGATCCGTGAGAATTTTCACATTCCTGCGGCTGAGGCTGATGAACAGATCTGCCTTTGCTGATTGTGCCCCATCGTGCCATTGCCGCTGTCTGCTTGCCTCCCATCATGTTCAGTACTATATGACTGCTTTGCTACCATCATGCCACTGCTGCCCTTGGCCTGTTTACCATCTACTGCAACTTCCATTATCCCTACTGCTACTACTATTACCGCCACACAGTCGTCACTACTACTGCTACTTCTACCATCCATAAACAGCCACACAAATATCTACTGCCTAGTCTATTCCATGCTGTGCTGCTAGTGCTGTTTCTACTATTGCACTCACATACCACTATTACCCCCTGCCCCCATTAAGGCACAATTTATGGATGCTTATGCATAAGAGATGGGTCGACGATCCAGGGAGTTATTCTGATTGCCTGATTGGAGTCAGGAAGGAATTTTTTTCCCCTAAAGTGGGGAAAATTGGCTTCTACCTCACAGGGTTTTTTTTTGCCTTCCTCTGGATCAACTTGTAGGAAAACAGGCTGAACTGGATAGACAGAGTCTTTTTTCGGCCTAATAAACTATGTTACTATGTTACTATGCTTCAGAAGAAAGGCAATTTCTTCTAACAATAACCTCTTCAGTATCCTTCCATTTTCCACCTTAAGGACCAGGCCATTTTTAGCAAATCTGACATGTGTCACTTTATGTGGTGATAACTTTAAAATGCTTTTACTTATCCAGGCCATTCTGAGACTGTTTTCTCGTCACATATTGTACTTCATGACAGTGGTAATTTTGAGTCAAAATATTTCAATTTTATTTATAAAAAAAAATACCAACTTTACCAAAAATTTAGAACAATTTGAAAATTTCAATTTCTCTACTTTTAAAATACATAGTAATACCTCCAAAAATAGTTATTACTTTACATTTCCCATATCTGTACTAAATGTTTGTATCATTTTGAAAATGACATTTTATTTTTTTGGGACGTTAGAATGCTTAGAAGTTTAGAAGCAAATCTTAAAATTTTAAGAAAATTTCTAAAACCCGCTTTTTAAGCACCAGTTCAGGTCTGAAGTCACTTTGTGAGGCTTGCATAACGGAAACCACCCAAAAATGACCCCATTTTAGAAACTAACACCCTCAAGGTATTCAAAACTGATTTTACAAACTTTGTTAACCCTTTCAGTCTTCTACAAGAATTAAAGGAAAATGTAGATGAAATTTCATAATTTCACTTTTTTGTCAAATTTCCCATTTTAATCAATTTTTTTCCGGTAACAAAGCAAAAGAAAACTCAATATTTATTACCCTGATTATGTATTTTACAGAAACATCCTATTTGTGATCAAAAACTGCCGTACGGGCACATGTAAGGGCATAGAAGGAAAGGAGCGCCATGTGGTTTTTGGAGAGCAGATTTCACAGGATGGGTTGTTACGGATGCGGCAATACCTAAATATGTATACTTTTTTTAAATTTATTTAACTTTTACACAATAATATCATTCTTGAAACAAAAAAAAAATCATGTTTTAGTGTCTCCATAGTCTGAGAGCCATAGTTTTTTTTTTTTGGCGATTGTCTTATGCAGGGGCTCATTTTTTGTGGGATGAGATGACGGTTTGATTGGTACTATTTTGGGGTGCGTATGAATTTTTGATTGCTTGGTATTACACTTTTTATGATGTAAGGTGTCAAAAAATGGTGTTTACCTGAGGGGTAAGGTCATGTGGTATTTTTATAGAGCAGGTCGTTACAGACGCGGCGATACCTAATATGTCTACTTTTTTATTTTTTTTATATTTAACACAATAAAAGCATTTCTGAAACAAAAAAAATCATGTTTTAGTGTCTCCATAGTAGTGGAGCCATAGTTTTTTTATTTTTGGGGGATTGTCTTATGTAGGGGCTCATTTTTTGCGGGATGAGATGATGGTTTGATACTATTTGGTACTATTTTGGGGTGCGTATGAATTTTTGATCGCTTGGTATTACACTTTTTGTGATGTAAGGTAAGGGGCTTATTTTTTGCGGGATGAGGTGACGGTTAGATTGGTACTATTTTGGGAGGCATACACCTTTTTGATCACTTGGTGTAAGGTGACAAAAAATGTTTTTTTAGCACATGAGGGGTAAGGTCATGTGATATTTTTATAGAGGCGGTCGTTACGGATGCGGCGATACCAAACATGTCTGTTTTTCTTTTTTTTCTATTTTTTTTTACAATTTTATGTGTTCTATTTTGGGAAAGGGGCTTTATTTTTTTATTATGGAAAACACTTTTTTTAACTTTTTTTTTACTCTTTATTTTCAACTGTGACTTCAACTTCTGCGGGTCTGATCCCCTCTGCTTGTATGTTGACAGCCTGCCTGTGAAACCCAGCCTCAGGGGCTAGATGTCACAGGCTTCTGTAGAAGGTAGCCCCGATGCCTATGGAAGGCATCGGGCTGCCTTCTTTGCCATTAGGTCCCTGTTACTGCAGCGTGGGGACCCAATGGGGAAACGGAGGGCACCGGTACCCTCCACAAACCCTCTGCATGCCGCAGTCAGCTTTGACTGCGGCATACAAGGGGTTAATGCAGTGGCATCAGTGTTTTCATCAATGCCGGCGTATGCAGCAGGGGTCCGGCTGTCAGTGACTGCCGGACCCCTGCCACTGATACGCAATCAGCTTGCTATACATGTACGTCACTGGTCCTAAAGTCACGGCCAGCAGTGACGTACATGTACGTCAAGGGTCCTTAAGGGGTTTACGTGTGTGTGTATAAACATGGGCAGCGATCAACTCCTGTTGAGGCATAATATTTGAATAAGCCACTATTATTTTCCCATAACATCATGTGTGTTTAAACACCATCGGCTTTCAATATGGGACACAGTCATGCATTTACCCTTTGCTATATATGCCAGTGTCACTCTGACATTATTTGCTGTCCTTGCATTTAGGTGCTTATGGCAGGGGTGAGGGTGGGGGTGGTTTTTGGTGGCCAAAGAGCAAAAGAACTAAAATAGTAATAATAATAACAAAACAAGAGAAAGAGAAAAGAATTTTCATAAAAATCAGAGTCCTAGCATATAGAGGGTGTTCTATATAAATTTTCACTTTGATATATGTAGAATCGATTTAGACACAAATCAATTTTTTTCAAATCAGACATGAATTTTTTTCAAATCGGACAAGAAACGATTTTAAAGAAATTCACCCATCTCTTATCTACAGTTATATCATGTTGGCCAGAAACAATCTTCAGTGCCCAGCTATTATCTTATATTTCCACTTTCAGACAATGGGATACATTGTGATAAAAAAAACTGTGCAAGCGAAGTGAGACAAATTTATGTAGATTTTAAGTTTAACCCCTTCCTGACCTTTGCCGTACATGTGCGGCATGCTGATCAGGCAGGCATTGGAGCTGTGCTTGCATGATCAACGGCAGGAGCATGGCAGCCAGGCACCTGATGTATCCTCCGGCATTGCTGAAATCTCTGATGTCAACGGATAACTCAGCCAGGAGCATTATGGCCGGAGGACCCTGGGTTTCCAGGGGTCCGTCCACCACCAAGCGATGCTCCCATACAAGTAAATGGGAGCGCACGCGTGGCCCCTACTCCCCTTCATTTCTATGAGGAAGACGGCCCCATAAAAATGAATGGAGGGACCCGGTGGGAAGTGGGACCCACACCTATCAGACAATAGGAGCATTCTTAGTGATAAGCCCACATTGTCTGAGATGGCAAAACCCTTTTAAATGTTGTGGTAAATGCTGGGGTCTCTCTCTCTTTCTATCTCCATTGGCTCTCCGCAATTGCAGTGGGCCAATGGTTGCCATGGCACCTGGAAGCCTTACAAGGGCCTCCGGGCCTGCCATGTACAGAAGTCTATGAGGCACAGGCTGGGTCTCATAAGCAAACTGTGAAGCTGACAGTTCCAATACAGCAAAACACAGCATGTATTGTACTGCATTGAAAAGGGATCAGACACCAAAGTCTTATAGTGGCAAATAAAAGAAAAAGTGTTTTAATAAAATAAAAATCTAAAAGTTTCAAGTGAAAAAGCACCCCTTTCCCACCTAAAGCCATTTACTAGTAAAAAAGAAAAAAAATTACATATGTATAACAACCAGCTCTACCCTGTCAGATGAATGCCATGAAATATATATATATATATATATATATATATATATATACTGCCAGAATAACTATTCTTTGGTCACCTGACACAAAAACTGTATTTTTGTACTACTATTAAAATCCCTTTCTCGTTTAGTTCACTGGTGGTCAAAGCACTGTGGGTATACACCCAGTTGCCTCTAGGAGGAGATACTAGAAATAAAAAAAGGTTGGCTCCACACAGGTGGGCTATATTCTCTCCACAGATACTAAGTTAATATGTTTGTACCAATAGCAGTAACATAGTTTATAAGGCTGAAAAAATACATCTGTCCATCCAGTTCAGTCTGTTATCCTTGAAGTAGAAGCTAATTCAGCTAAATTCCTTCCTAACTCCAATCAGGCAATCAGAATAACTCCCTGCATCAAAGATCTCTAGTAACTATAACCTGTAATATTATTACCCTCCAGAAATACATCCAGGCCCCTCTTGAACTCTTTTAGTGAATTTACAATCACCACCTACTCAGGCAGAGAGTTCCGTAGTCTCACTGTTCTTACCATAAAGAATCCTCTTCTATGTTTATGTACAAACCTTCTTTCCTCCAGACGCAGAGGATGTCCCCTCGTCATAGTCACAGTCCTGGGGATAAATAGATCATGGGAGAGATCTCTGTACTGACCTCTGATGTATTTGCACATAGATATTAGATCTCCCCTTAGTCGTCTTTTTTCTAAAGTGAATAACCCTAATTTTGATCATCTTTAAGGGTACTGTAGTCCACCCATTCCAGTTATTTCTTTAGTTGCCCTCAGTTATGTCTGCCTTGTTCATAGATGCCCAGAACTGTACACAGTACTCCATGGGTTTGCTGCACTAAGTGGGCTTGTGAGTAAGTGGAGTTTAAAGAACCGGAGTTTAAGACAAGGAGCAAAAAACTAAGGTTTGATAGATTTTCCTGTGTTTCCTGTGTGTTGTTGGCTTGATTCTAGCAAGTTCTCCAACTACAGCAGACAGTGTCTAAATCTAAACTCATATTTTTTTTTCCTACTTTACTGTTCATCCCCATTTAAACATGTGCTCCATGGATGATGCTACTAAGTGTGTCCTGTGCAATGTATGTGTGCCTTGAAGAGCCATTGAAGAGTCAATGTCACAGATTTATAGGATGCGCAAATGTAACACCAGGGATGTAGCACAGGTTGTGTCACTGTCACCAGCAGCAAAAAAATTAAGGTCAATGTCACAGATTTTTAGGATGCGCAAATGTAACACAAGGGATAAATAAATCTGGAAACCAGGTGAAACAATAGTCCTTAAAAGGACTTTTGGGTCTCTAAAAGCTCTCTAACACTAACTCCTGCCTAAACACACTTCTAACAATGTCCCTACACTGTCCTACACTATTTCTCCCTTCTCCAGCAGCTCTCCCTGACTCACACCGTGCCGAGCCTCGCGATCATGCATTGCGGCCAGCCAATCACTGTAATACCAGTAGCAAACATGGCCACAGTGTATTCCAGGCCTTCTCTGCATGTTTATTGGCTGCGTAGCATGCTTGCCCAACACTAATTTTCACAAATGCCAGAAGTCTAGCTAGCAAAATGGGGGGAGCTGGAGGCTATGGTACTAGAAGAACACATAGATATAGTTGGTCTGGCTGAGACATGGTTGGACTCTTCATATGGGCTGTTAATATTGAGAGATTAAAATATTTAGGAAAGACAGGGTCAATAGAAAAGGCAGTGGTTTGTGCGTGTATGTGAGGAGTGATCTGAAGACAAGTAAAAGGGGCAATTGTGGGTGCGGATGATGAGGATGTTGAAACCTTATGGGTGGAATTTCAAAGGGATATAAACACTGAAAAAATAATACTTGGTGTAATCTATAGACCCCCTAAGATCACAGAGGAGAAGCTCAACTGTATAACCAAATAGAGCAGGCTACACAGGCTGGTACTGTGGTCATAATGGTAGATTTTAACTTCCCAGACATTGACTGGGGTCATGGTTCTGCCTCACTTGCAAAGGGGAGAAGATTCCTCAACTTGCTGCAGGACCACTTTATGGGCCAGTTTGTAGAATCTCCCGCTCTCTTGGATCTGTTAATTTCTAATGATGCAGAGCTTGTTGGAAATGCTACTGTTTGAGAAAAACTAGGTAATAGTGATAACAATATAATTATATTCCCCAGAATAATGCCTCAATACAGGGTTTCCTTTATATTTTTGCTCTATATTATATATGTGTTCTCTTACATGTTCTTTTAGGGGTCTTTTTGTCCTACCTACGTGAAATTTCTCATATGGACATGTTATCAAATATATGAGCCCTTTAGTATGACATGTAATATGATGTTTTATTGTCTGTTTGTAAAGGCCTTCTTTATCTTTTATTTCATAGACTGGTTTTGTACGACCCAGTTTATGGCAGCTCATACATTTTTTAAAAGGGAAAAAAACCTTTTGGGATCCCTATATTGCTATTCGTTGTTTTTACTGTTTTAACAGTTGGTGCAATCATATTGCCTATATTTGGAGATTTTTTATATATGAATCTGGGATTTTCTGAAATCTGTCCTCCAATAAATTTATCCTGATGGAGGATATCCCAGTATTTTTTAACTATATTTCTAAGTATACTGGATTGATTATTGTTAACTGAAATAATTGCAGGAATTATTGTTGTGTTTTCACTATTATTTTGTTTATTCATTTTATTCCTGTCTATATCATGCTCAATTAGTACTTGTCTGTCAGTGTTTCCTACTACTTCTCTTTGTTTATTGACGAGGTCACAAATGTATCCTTTGGTTTAAAATTTATTTTGTAGTATATTTGCTTCCTGTTAAAAATATTTATATATGAGGGAGATATATTATTTACAGACATGGGGGAACACAATGGGGACAATATTTACACCGGGTTTGGCTAACCTATACGTCGCCTAATGGGAGAATGACTGCATCTTCCCGCCTGGGGGACTCGGTGCGGATCTCGTCCTCGGCCACGTTTTATTGATGATATTATTTTCATTTGGACGGGAGGAGAATCTCTTTTAAATTTTTTTGAAGTTATAAATAAAAATAAATAATTCAATAAATAGTCAACTAAGAGAGGCCTTAGGCCTAACTAACTGGGACAAAGTCCTCAAAAATAAAAATACAGCCACAAAATGGGATATTTTTAAAAAGCATCCTAATATCTAATTGTGAGAGGTACATACCTTATGAGAATAAAAGGTTAAGGAACAAGAAAAAACCAATGTGGATAAATAGAACTGTAAAGAAAGCAATAAATGACAAACAGAAAGCATTTAAATCACTAAAACAGGAGGAAGCATTGAAAAACTATAAGGAAAAAAATAGAATATGTAAAAGCCAAACTAGAGACCGAGAGATTAATTGCCAAAGAGAGTAAAACTAACCCTAAAATGTTCTTTAATTATATAAATGGTAAAAAGTATAAACCGGAAGGTGTCGGCCCCTTACAGAGTAAGGAGGGGGGAGTTGCAGAGAGCGATGAAGAGAAAGCAAAGCTACTAAATATCTTTTTCTCCATTGTATTCACTGAGGAAAATAAACTGTCAGATGAAATGCAGAATATAAAAGTAAACTCCCCATTAAAAGTGCCCTGTCTGACCCAGGAAGAAGTAGAGCTGCGTCTTAAAAAAGATTAAAATAGACAAATCGCCAGGACCGGATGGCATACACCCCCGTATCCTAAGAGAATTAAGTAATGTCATCGCCAGACCCTTATTTCTGATATTTAAGGACTCTATACTGACAGGGAGTGTTCCACAGGATTGGCACATAGCAAACGTGGTGCCAATATTCAAAAAGGGTCCAAAAACAGAGCCTGGGAACTATAGGCCGATAAGTTTAACATCTGTCGTGGGTAAACTGTTTGAGGGTTTTCTAAGAGATACTATCTTGGAGTACCTTAATGAAAATAAGCAAATAACTCCATATCAGCATGGCTTCATGAGGGATCGGTCATGTCAAACCAATTTAATCAGTTTCTATGAGGAGGTAAGTTCTAGACTGGACCGCGGCGAATCAATGGACTTCTCCAAAGCATTTGACACCGTACCACATAAAAGGTTAGTATATAAAATGAGAATGCTTGGCCTGGGAGAAAATGTCTGTATGTGGGTAAGTAACTGGCTCAGTGATAGAAAACAGAGGTTGGTAAGTTCACTAAGAGAGTTCAAGAAGGGCCTGGATGTATTTCTGGAGGGTAATAATATTACAGGTTATATTTACTACAGAGGGGTCGTTGATCCAGGGAGTTATTCTGATTGCCTGACTGGAGTCGGGAAGGAATTTTTCCCCCTAAAGTGAGGAAAATTGGCTTCTACCTCACAGGGTTTTTTGCCTTCCCCTGGATCAACTTGTAGGAAAACAGGCTGAACTGGATGGACAGATGTCTTTTTTCGGCCTTACAAACTATGTTACTATGTTACTATGTTACTATGTTATTAACGGCACATATTCAGATTGGGTCACTGTCACTAGTGGGGTACCACAGGGATCAGTATTGGGCCCTGTTCTCTTCAATATATTTATTAATGATCTTGTAGAAGGCTTGCACAGTAAAATATCAATTTTTGCAGATGACACTAAACCGTGTAAAGTAATTAACACAGAAGAGGACAGTACACTTCTACAGATGGATCTGGATAGACTGGAGGCTTGGGCAGAGAAGTGGCAGATGAGGTTTAACACTGACAAATGTAAGGTCATGCATATATGAAGGAATAATGCAAGTCACCAGTACATACTAAATGGTAAAATATTGGGTAACTCTGACATGGAAAAGGAACTAGGAATTTTAGTGAACAGCAAACTAAGCTGTAGAAACCAGTGTCAGACAGCTGCTGCCAAGGCCAATAAGATAATGGGTTGCATCAAAAGAGGCATAGATGCCCGTGATGAGAACATAGTCCTGCCACTTTACAAATCACTAGTCAGACTACCTATGGAGTACTGTGTACAGTTCTGGGCTCCTGTGAACAAGGCAGACATAGCAGAGCTGGAGAGGATTCAGAGGAGGGCAACTAAAGTAATAACTGGAATGGGTGGACTGCAGTACCCAGAAAGATTATCAAAATTAGGCTTATTCACTTTAGAAAAAAGACGACTGGGAGGAGATCTAGTAACTATGTATAAATATATCAGGGGTCAGTACAGAGATCTCTCCCATGATCTATTTATCCCCAGGACTGTGACTGTGATGAGGGGACATCCTCTGCGCCTGGAGGAAAGAAGGTTTGTACACAAACATAGAAGAGGATTCTTTACGGTAAGAGCAGTGAGACTATGGAACTCTCTGCCTGAGGAGGTGGTGATGGTAAGTTCACTAAAAGAGTTCAAGAGGGGCCTGGATGTATTTCTGGAGGGTAATAATATTACAGGTTATAGTTACTAGAGAGGGGTCGTTGATCCAGGGAGTAATTCTGATTGCCTGATTGGAGTCAGGAAGGAATTTTTTTTTCCCTAAAGTGGGAAAAATTGGCTTCTACCTCAGAGGGTTTTTTTGCCTTCCTCTGGATCAACTTGTAGGAAAACAGGTCGAACTGGATGGACAGTCTTTTTTTCGGCCTTATAAACTATGTTACTATGTTACTCCTACATACAGTTAATCTGAAATTCATGTTTTGGATTTAACTATTTTTATAGAAGAAGGCACCATACATACTATACACATAGCAAACCTACTGACACTAACAGCTTTATCGCCATGACTAGTTGACATTTGCCACAATGGCTATTAAATGTACTCAGAATTCAGTTCATGCACCTATATAGAAATTGCAGCAAAAAAAAGATTTTCAGCAGGAAGCAAATATACTACAAAATAAATTTGAAACCAAAGATACACCTGTGACCTCCTCAATAAACAAAGAAAAGTAGTAGGAAGCACTGACAGACAAGTACTAACTGAGCATGATGTAGACAGTAATAAAATGAATTAACAAAATAATAGTGATAAATAGAGATGAGCGAATCGAAGCCGATGAAGTGGAATTCGATCCGAATTTCAAGAATTATTCGATTCTTACCGAATACGAATTTCCTGACGATTCGTGGTAACGAATCACTATTTTTTCACTAAAATGATGGCTGCACGTGTTTGGACATTGAGCAAGGAACATGAGGGAAGGAGGGATCACCCACAATGCCATGCATGCACCCAATCAGCAACCAGCCAGCCCCGTGATGTCACAGCCCTATAAATAACCTTAGCCATTTTGGATTCTCTCATTCTAAAGTGAACTTAGTGCAGAGAAAGACGTTTGCAGGCGCTAGGGAAAGTGGTAGAAAATCTCATCAAACATATTGCTAAATAGAAGTGCAGGGAAAGGATAGGGATGAAAGTATTGAAGCAGAACAGGGTTCAATAGGGGTGTTTAGAGACAGTGTGAGATATGTAAAGAAGTGCAACAACAGGGTAATAGGAAAAATCGTATTACACCTTGGTGCAGTAACTGAGGTTCAAAATTGCCATGATACAGCTGCTCATGTCAGGTTTGCCTCTGTAATTCCGATTATTGGGGTGGTGTTAAACCTTGTGCGCTGTAGTTACATTTAGTACAACAATTTTTTGCTGTTTTAGTGTTGGAAAGCAGAAAGGGCTTATTAGCTGTTGTGTGGTGAAGTGGGAAAGTGACAGCCTTTTGTAGTGTGTATTAGTGGCAAAAAAAAGTTTTAGTTGGTGTACAGCGCCAAAGTTGTATATTGTAAAGCCTTCTATCGTTTATTAGTGGTGCAATAAAATGTAGTATTCACTCTGTGCTGGTGGTAAAATTACAGCCCGTTGTAGCATGTATTAGTTGCAAAAAAAGTTTTATTTGGCCTACACCGCCAAAGTTATTTATTGTCAAACCTTCTGGCGTTTATTAGTGGTGCAAAAAACTTATTAGTCGCTCTGTGCTGAAGTGGGAAAGTAAAAGCCCTTTGTAGCGTGTATTAGTAGCAAAAAAAAGTTTTATTTTGCCTACAGCGCCAAAGTTAAATTTTGTCAAACCTTCTGTCGGTTATTAGTGGTGGCAAAAGACTTTTTAGCCGTTGTATGGTAAAGTGGGAAAATTACAGCTCTTTGTAGCGTGTTTTAATTTCCTTTTTACTCATTTATTTGATCGAACAGCATGTCAGACAGAGAAGTGACAGACCCTGCATGGGGGAGTGGCAGAGGCTGAAATGTTTCTAGCACAGGCACAGGTCGCAGCAGAGTAAGGGGGCATGCCAGCACCAGACACCCCCAGCCAAGAATTGGTGGGTTCATCAGACACAACCCTTAGTTGGCATTGCCCGGGAGCAGGCCCTGTGCGCTCACCTGTCCTCAACCTGCCTCTGTCCTTTTTTGTTCCCTCAGCCAGAGAAGTAATGTATGCTGTGGGCTCAGCTCCACTTTACAGCAAGGATGAGCTACTAGAGGACAGTCGGTCAGCAGCTACTGGCCAGCCAAGATGTGGAGAAGACATCCGCAGCTTCCTCAGTTAGGCAGGAAAGTAGTGATGAGGAGAGTGGCGTGGGAGTTAGGGTTGCGCACCGTCAAGCTCCTGATACACAGACCGCTGAGGAGGACATCAGTGACGTGCAGACAGTACTCGATGATGATGATGTAGCCGATCGCACTTGGGAGCCGGGTGAATTAGAGGCTTCATCATAATCATCAGGAGAAGAGGGTGGCAGCTTGCCCGTGAGGCAGCGGCGAAGCCAGCAAGGGGATGCTTCTTCCGCCTCCACGTTCTCATGCCGTCACTCCTGCGACAATGTCTGCCTCCTCATCTTCCACCGTGTCCTCCACTGCAGAGACAATTTACAGTGCCCCACCAGCATACCACATGTGCAGGGCACGGCGGTGTCACGCGGTTCTACACCTCGTTTGTCTGGGCGAACAGAGTCACACAGGGGAGGAACTGCTCTGCGTCATTCATCAAGAAATCCAATCCTGGCTTTCCCAACGACAAATCAAAATCGGAACATTGGTGACCGACAATGGGAAGAACATGGTGTCGGCGCTGCGTCACGGAGGGCTGTGCCATGCGCCCTGCATGGCGCACGTGTTCAATCTGGTTGTCAAGTTGTTCCTAAAGTCTTCTACCCATCTGCAAGACATCCTAAAAATGGCCAGGAAACTTTGCATGCACTTCAGCCACTCGTACACCGCCAAGCACACCCTCCTTGAGCTACAGCGGCAGAATGTCGTCCCCCAACATAGGCTGCTATGTGACATTTCCACCTATTGGAATTCCACCCTCCATATGTTGGACCAACCGTACGAACAGAGAAAGGCCATAAACGATTTCTTGATGATCCAAGCGGACAGAGGTACTCCCCTGTGTAACTTCGATGTCAGCCAGTGGCAGCTCAAGTGTGACACCTGCCATTTGCTCATGCCCTTTGAGGAGGCCACTTTATTTGTCAGTCGCCAGGACTATGGGATGAACGTCATTCCACTCATTCATATCCTGGAAAAGATGCTGTTAAATCTGGCTGGTCAGGGGACAGGAGATGTGGCGACTACATCTCACGGCCACATGAGCCCTGTGGGGGCTGAACTGGAGGAGGAAGAAGAGGAGGAGGACATTGGAGCACAAAAAATGCCTAGAGAAATGGGTAGTTTCTCTACCCAGGTGACAGGAGAGGAGGAGTAGGAGCAGCCACAGGAGCTACAGGGCGATGAGGAAGAGGAGGCAGAAGACCCAGACACACCATGGCAGTATGCAGTGGAGATGGAAGCAGGGAGTCCCTCCGAGTCACTTGCGCAAATGGCCCGATGGATGCTCACTTGCTTGCGTAGTGACAGCCGTATTGTCACCATTCGGTAGAGGGATGACTACTGGCTCTCCACCCTATTAGACCCTCGCTACCGGTCCAAATTGGGGGCCTTTTTTACACCCGCCGAGAGGGAGGACAAACTGAACTACTATAGAGACATCCTATGTAGTCAGTTGGCCGCTGCCTATCTGCACCATCGTCCTTCCTCTCGCAGGTCTGACCGGTGGGGGGGGCCCTCTGCTCTCACATTCCACTGCAATGGCTGCTGGGGGGGTAGGGGTGGCAGTGGCAGTACCAGCTCCATCAGCAGCAGCCTGAGTCTAGAGTCGCTGATGAGCAGCTTTCTTCACCCGCATAGTGAAGAAACTACTCACCACCAGCATCAGCTAGACCTGGAAGAGGACCTCAACCAGCAGGTGGTGGCATACTTGGACAGCACCCTGCCACCTGTCATAGAAGATCCGATGGACTACTGGGCATCCAAACTAGACTTTTGGTTGCAACTGGCTGAGTTTGCTCTGAAAAAGCTGTTCTGTCTGGCCAGTAGTGTTGCATCAGAGCGGGTGTTTAGTGCGGCGGGGGGCATAGTTACCCCAAGGAGAACTCGCCTGTCCAAAATGTGCAGTGACTTACCTTTGTCAAGATGAATCAGGCATGGATCAGGCGTGGAGGTGGATAGAGACCCACCTCCCCACACTGTCGTCGTGCCAATTCCGCACTCTGTCATTGTGCCACTCTGTGGCCTCATAATTCTACTGCTGCTGCCACTTCCACACTGTCATTGTGCTACTCTGTGACCTCATAACTCTACTACTACTGCAGCTGCCACTTTCACACTCTGTCATTGTGGCACTCTGTGACCTCATAATTCTACTACTACTGCGGCTGCCACTTCCACACTCTGTCGTTGTGCCACTCTGTGGCCTCATAATTCTACTACTACTGCAGCTTCCACTTCCACACTCTGTCGTTGTGGCACTCTGTGGCCTCATAATTCTACTACTGCTGCTGCCACTTCCACACGCTGTCATTGTGCCACTCTGTGACCACATAATTCTACTATTACTGCGGCTGCCACTTCCACACTCTGTCGTTGTGCCACTCTGTGACCTCATTACTCTACTACTACTACTGCTGCTGCCGCCACTTCCACACTCTGTCGTTGTGGCACTCTGTGGCCTCATAATTCTACTACTGCTGCTGCCACTTCCACACTCTGTCGTTGTGGCACTCTGTGGCCTCATAATTCTACTACTTCTGCTGCCACCTCCACACTATTTCGTTGTGGCACTCTGTGGCCTCATAATTCTACTACTGCTGCCACTTCCACAATCTGTCGTTGTGCCACTCTGTGACCTCATAATTCTACTACTGCTGCTGCCACTTCCACACTCTGTCGTTGTGGCACTCTGTGGCCTCATAATTCTACTACTTCTGCTGCCACCTCCACACTATTTCGTTGTGGCACTCTGTGCCCTCATAATTCTACTACTGCTGCTGCCACTTCCACACTCTGTCGTTGTGCCACTCTGTGACCTCATAATTCTAATACTACTGCAGCTGTCACTTCCACACTCTGTCGTGCCACTCTATGGCCTCCTAATGCTACAGCTAATGCCACTGCCTCCTATACACTGTCGTCGTGCCACTCTGTGATCTCCTGATGTTATAGCTGCTGCCACTGCCTCCTCTGCACTGTCGTCGTACCAATCTGTGGTCTCCTGATGCTACTGCCGCTGCCGCCTACACATTGCAGCTACTACTGCATCCATAATGTCATTGTACCATTCTGTAGTCTGATGATTCTGCTGCTGCCTCCATAATGTCATCGTACTACTCTGTAGTATGCCGCCGCTACTGCCTACATAATGTCGTCCTACCACTCTGTAGTCTGCTGATGCAGCTGCTACTGCCTTCATAATGTCATCGTACCATTCTGTAGTCTGCTGCTGCTACTGCCTCCATAATGTCATTGTACCATTCTGTAGTCTGCTGCTGCTACTGCCTCCGTAATGTCGTCCTTCCACTCTGTAGTCTGCTGATGCAGATGCTACTGCCTCCATAATGTCGTCGTACCATTCTGTAGTCTGCTGCTGCTACTGTCTCCATAATGTCATCGTTCCACTCTGTGGCCTCCTGATGATGCTGCTCCCACCATTTCAACACTCTGTTGTTGTACCACTCTGTGGCCTCATAATTCTGCTACTACTACTGCTGCTACCGCCATTTACATAATCTGTCGTCGTGCCACTCTGTGGCCTCCTGATGATGATGCTCCCACCACTTCCACACTGTCATTTTGCTACTCTGTGGCCTCATAAGTCTACTACTGCTGCTGCCACTTCCACACTCTGTCATTGTGCCACTCTGTGACTCATCATAATTTTAATACTACTGCAGCTGCCACTTCCACACTCTGCCGTGCCACTCTATGGCCTCATAATGCTACAGCTACTGCCACTGCCTCCTATACACTGACGTCGTGCCACTCTGTGGTCTCCTGATTCTACAGCTGCTGTCACTGCCTCCTCTGCACTGTCGTCGTACCACTATGTGGTCTCCTGATGCTACTGCCACTACTGCATACACACAGTTGTCATTCCACTCTGTCAGACCTTCTACAGTCACAGGCAGGTCAAACTTAACAACGATTGACGCTTGTTCTACATCAATTCCTCCTGCACATACATTAATGGTAATGGGAACTTTTCCCTTGTCATCTCTGTCATTGTGCCACTCTGTGGTCTCCTGATGCTACAGCTGCTGCCACTGCCTCCTATACACTTTTGTCATGCCACTATGTGGTCTCCTGATGCTACAGCCGCTGCCACTGCCTCCTCTACACTGTCGTCGTACCACTCTGTGGTCTCCTGATGCTACAGCTGCTGCCACTGCCTCCTCTACACTGTCATCGTACCACTCTGTGGTCTCCTGATGCTACAGCTGCTGCCACTGCCTCCTATACACTGTCGTCATGCCACTCTGTGGTCTCCTGATGCTACAGCTGCTGCCACTTCCTCCTTTACACTGTTGTGCCACTCTGTGGTCTCCTGATGCTACAGCTGCTGCCACTGCCTCCTCTACACTGTCGTCATGCCACTCTGTGGTCTCCTCATGCTACAGTTGCTTCCACTGCCTCCTCTACACTGTCGTAGTACCACTCTGTGGTCTCCTGATGCTACATCTGCCGCCACTGCCACCTCTACATTGTCGTCGTACCACTCTGTGGTCTCCTGATGCTACTGCCGCCTCCACACTGTCATTGTGCCACTCTGTGGTCTCCTGATGCTGCTGCCACTGCCATCTCCACACTGTCGGGGGGGGCCTCTGCTTGT
This sequence comes from Rhinella marina, assembly GCA_900303285.1. Lineage (NCBI taxonomy): Eukaryota > Metazoa > Chordata > Amphibia > Anura > Bufonidae > Rhinella > Rhinella marina. The sequence continues at coordinate 14,615 of ONZH01023837.1, read as the reverse complement.
ATAAGTGTTTAATAGAACAGATCCTGAAGAAATCTATGTGGAATCAGTGAATAGGTGTAAAAGGAGTGCACTCTTTTGCGCTATAGTAGGATCTTGGGCCTCTGCACAGTTCTTTATAGCTGGCGCTAACATTGACCTTTAAGGCTGAGTTCACACTTGAGTTATTTGTTCAGTTTTGGCCCCATAACTGCCCAAATACATAAAGTGTGCAGCGATTCTAAGAGCGGCGCCTGTTATCTGCATGTCATACTGGCTCACAGTATTGTTTCACTACCACAGTAGACTCCCTATGCGTGTTACTGCAAGGCACCGTGTTCTACACCACTATACAGTCTCTCTGCAGTCAGGAAGTAGCAATTTTTAACGCGATTCGCCACAAATTCATTCGGATTGAATTGTTTTGGAAAATTTGGCGAACTGACCAAATTGAATTTTTGGAAATTCGCTCATCTCTAACCGCAACGTCCACAGCCTCCTCAATGTCTTACTCTACTTGGACCTCCTCCTCCTGGTTCAAGATTATTACTTTATATTTTTATTTATTTTATGTTAAGTCATTCACATATTTGTTTCCAGGGCAATTGTACTGCTCTTACCCCCACTTTGGTTCTTTTTGCAGACCTCTAGCCCTTTCTATGACTTTTTTTAGAGGCATTTTTCAGCCCCAAAGTTGGGGTCCCCACTTACTTCAATGGGAGTTCGATGTTTGGGGTCAAGTTTGAGTAAAGTTCGGAACCCGAACCAAACTTTGAGACAAAGTTTAGCCAAACCCGCCAAGCCCGAACATCCACCGGTCTGCTCATCACTACTGCTGACACATTCGCAGTTAATCTCTCATTTTATATATAGGATCACTGTGCCGCAATATTAAAGTGTGTCTGCAGTTAAACAAGATGCATGCATATATTATAATATATGCATGCATCTTGTTTAACTGCAGACACAATGCCCGTTAACGTTTTAGTAGATTTATAGAATTACTGTGCCTCACTATTAAAGGGTGGTCTAATATATCACTGCGTGCATCTTGTTCAACTGCTGACACAATCCCCACTAATCTTTTGGTTGATATATAGAATTACTGTGTCACAGTATTAAAGTGCCATCTAACATATCGCCATCTGCATCCTGTTGAACTGCTGACACATTAATAGTTAATCTCTTATTTTATATATAGAATTACTGTGCCGCAGTATTAAATGGTGGTCCATTATATTGCCGTGTGCATCTTGTTGAACTCCTGAAACATTTGCAGTTAATCTGATATATTACTGATACAGTTGCTTTACACTATGGCCAATAGACAGTTGCCTGGGCCCTTGAAAGGAAGGGGCATTGGCAATAATGTTGCTGTAGTCGGCACAAGTAGCAGCAGAAGAAGGCTTGGTAGTAGCAGTAGCCTCAGCAACAGGCCAGAGCTGCCATTGTAATCTAGCGCTCGTGTTTTGACCAACAATCCAGCTGTACTGGAACGGCTGACTTGCTCTTCAACATCATCTCAGATGACAACAGATACACACAGCCAGGAAGCAGTGGGTTCCTCTGACACCATGCTTCATTGGCATGGCCCAGGAACTGCCTTTATGTCATCACCTGTCCTTAACCTGCCTCATGCTTTTGCTGCTCCTTCTATTAGCCAAGTAATGTATGCCACCAGCTCAGCTCTGCTTTTCAGCGAGGATGAGCTTTTTGAGGAAAGTCAGCAGTTACAGGCCAGCACAAACTTGGAGGAGAGGTCCGCTGAAGACTTCTCTAGGGGTGCAACTACCAATGATAACAGTTTAATGGGAGCACATGTTGCGAGAGATCAGGGACATGTGCAAGAGACAGGTGAGGGTGACATAAGTGCGGAAAAAAAACGATGTAGATTTAGTCGTATGTTGGAGCCGGGTGAAGAGGGGGCATCGTTATCATCAGGGGCGAGGGTGGAAGCATGTCCATGAGACAGCAGGGTGGAAATGTGCCTGTGAGAAACAAGGGTGGAAGCAGTGAGAGATCTGCAGCCAAATGATGGGAGACTACCTGTGCAGAACCCACTAGAAGTGCACAGGTTCATAAAAGCAGCAGCAGGCAGGAAGGCATTAGGCAGTGGTGAAGGGAAAATGCTATAATCAGCAGTGTGGGAATTTTTCAGCAAGTCGCTGGGGGACATTAGTGTGGCGGTATGCAGGATATGTGAGCAGAAGGTGAGTCGCGGCCAGTGTGCATCACTAGTTTTGTGTGAATCGAAGCATCAGAAGTGGAATTCGATCTGAAGTTTAGGAAAAATTTGATTCACCACATATTCAAATTTCCTAGCACTTTTTTCCTAAAATTTCCTAAAATGGCGACTGCATGTGTTACAAAGTGATAGTTAGAAGCCCCAGGAATTCAATTTAATTTTGCAGAGCTCCTTTGGAAAAAGACTTGTGGAATCTGATTGGTTGCTATGGGCAACTAAGACAGTTTTCCATTACAACAGCTTTCATAAATCTCCCCCAGTGTGCCTCGGTATATAAGGCAGGTGTAATATATCGACATATGTGGCATGTTCTACTGCACCCTCTGGATCAACTTGTAGGAAAACAGGCCGAACTGGATGGACAGATGTCTTTTTTCGACCTTATAAACTATGTTACTATGTATGTTACCCATATTCAGAGTCTGTATTCTAGAACGGTGAAATATTTCACCCTGTTCAAGTGTGCAGTGGAGCCAAATTTATCATAGCGAATGCATTTTATTAGCTGTTGCATTACATAGTGTCAGTATTAGGCCGCAGGTAAATAATTTACACTGTTTAATTGTGCAGTGGAGCAAAATTTATCATCGTGAATGGCTTCTGTTAGCTGTTGTATTACATAGCATCATTATTAGGCCACGGTTAAATATCCAACTTCAGGAATTTTAAATACATGCTGGAGCTTTAACTACTTTGGCTGCAGGTGTAATATATCGTCACGTGCATCATGTTCTGGTCCAGAGTTGGTCCATTATTTTAATGACACAGTTAGTTAAATATTTTGCACTGTACAAGTGTGCAGTCGACCCAAATTAATAATTGGTAATCTGATCTGTTAGCAAAAAAATTATTCTGCGTCCATATTGCAATCCCTGATCCCTATAACGAACTGTGTCAAGCGGGTTTCCCGCACCTGACGGCAAAGGGTAGACACACGGCGATCCCTGCAGTGAAGCGTGCATGCAGCCCCAGACTTTTAAGGGCATCACAAACCTGTTATTGCTGAATGCCACTTGTCATTCGAAGATGTTGGATGTGGACCACCTGGGATCAAATTACTTAGCACGGAGGAGTCTCATCCGTTATCGGAATGAACCACACAAATCACTCCACCAACTAGACCCAAATTCATCTACGTTAATACTTTTTCTTAGCAAAAAAAATATTGTTTATGGTCAGAACTATGATGGTATTACCAGACAAATTGCTTCACCAACTGGACCCAAATTCATAATTCCTAACACGTTCTGTTAACGAAAATTTTATTCTGCGTCACTCCAACAGCCACAACAAATTTGAAACAAATTCTATGTGCAGTGTCACAAAATTTAAACCCATGTGGATCTCTCCATAAGGTCCGGGTTCCCTCCATACTATGAACCTAATGGTATTTTGCTTTCAAAATGTATTCGGGTTAAAACCACATGGGCTGAACATGGTGGATGGATCAAAGATGGCCAAATTATTGCCATAATGTACAGGATCCTGACAACTAGGTGCCATATAAGATAATGACCAAACAGGGGCTGTTGCCGGTATGAGGTAATGGCATCTGATGGATTAAAAGTATGCGACCGCCATTTCCGCCAGTTGCAGACATTAGTGCCCAAGTGTCTGCACTTTAAAACTGTAGACATCCAGTGGCCTAGTCGCCCACGCCAGCGGGCGCCATTTCTACAGTAAATGGCCACCAATGTAAATACACTGTCAGCAGTCAGAAAAGAGTTAAAGGGGTTATTCAGCCACTGACTTCCCTCATGCCTAGGCCCTGATATAGATGTTTGTCACGTTCAGGAGTGGGAGGGAAACACCACACGGAACGTAAGTTGGAAGGGGTAAGGAAACAAGGCCTGGAAACTAGGAAAAAGATGGACACCTCCTAAAGAAACCCTAGCTCAGGTCCTAACTAACTACCAGAATTAACAGACCACAGTGGTAGGTGAGTTCATACACAGGAATACCTAGAGTCCTATCTAACCCTATAGGACCCTGGTACTAATGACTGGTATTAGACAACCCGTACATCCAAAGGGTAGGATGAGCAGGAGTCTCCCTCAGGCCTAATACAAAAGACCAAGGAAAATACCACACACAGAAAATCCAAACAAAAGGAAATGTTACACTTAAAGAGGACCTATTCATAACATCTATTCTTATGTCTGTATGTTGTGCCATTCCTTTATTATTTGCACTAGAAGTTATGAATGAATTGCTATTTGTCTTCAGTAAGGGAACAGAGGGGGGTAACAAGTTGGGGGTGTGTATCTGCACAGTCTGAACATGGCAGCACTGATTGGCTAGAGTCAGTCTGTGCAGGTACACACCCCCAACTGGTCACCTCCCCTCTGTTCCTTTACTGAAGACAAATAGCAATTCATTCATAAATTCTAGTGCAAATAATAAAGGAATGGCACAACATAGAGCCATAAGAATAGATGTTCCAGAATTGTTATTACATGGGGAATGCATGAAGCTATAAACAGGCATGTCAGGAGTGGTGAAAGGTCCTTTTTAACGTCAAAGAGGCTATGGCAGCACCAGGAGCTCAGCAGAGATCCACAGGTCATACTGAAGCTATAAACCACACAGGGTTGTTGGAGCAACAACTATAAGTAGGGAAGGTAAAATGATCACAACAGCAACAGCAAACCTGGAGTTTAGGGGTGTGGAAAGTACCAGAAACAACACAGACACCAATTAATCCACAAGGTAAAAATGTCAGATCAAACCACGTGTTGCCATTCTCAAAGATCTCCTGTCACTCACTGTCACGGGGACATATGTGTGTCTCGGTACTTCCTTGACAATGATACCCCACTCCCTGGCACCCGCAGCGCTCTTGCGCCCCCACACAGCCGCTGCTACATCTCCCTATTGCACGGATCAAAACATCCGGTGATGGCATGGGGGGAGGGGTTAGGGAGCAGCCTATAGCAGGCTGCAATGGGGACAGCAATGTTAGCGATGCTAGGAAGTCTCGTCCCGCAGCAGCCGACGTGCACAGCATCATTGTAATTAGAGATGAGCAAGCACTAAAATGCTCGGGTGCTCGTTATTCGAGTCGAATTTTTCCGGATGCTCGGGTGCTTGTTTCGAATAACGATTCCATGAAGTCAATGGGAGACTAGCATTTTTTGCAGGGGACCAAAGCTCTGCACAGGGAAGGTTGCGTGAAAACCTGGAAACCTCAGAAAATGATGGAAACACCACAGAAATGGACAGGAAACAGCAGGGGCAGCATGCATGGATGCCTCTGAGGCTGCCTAATCATACCATTACGCCAAATTCTGGGCAACAGCCTGGTGGTGACCCTCAAGACAATTGTGCTGACCTAGACCAAGATGGGCAAGGCACATGCCCATCACATGTTAGTAAAGCACCCAACTAGGTGCAAAGAAGGTCCATCACCGCCTGCGGGTGACACCAATGCCCATGCTGGCACTGCTGTCCTATCCCCCGCCCCAGGACGCAGGCATAAGCGTCTCCCGCACCCACCCAGTAGTCCACAGCGTACACAAAGTTCTCCCAGCACAGTACTCACCTCTCCCCATCCCAGACGGGCAAACACGCACCCACCACCCACCCACCCTGTCCACGGCAGACACAAAGACCTCCAAACACGCACCACCCACCCTGTCCACGGCAGACACAAAGACCTCCAAGCACAGTGCCCAGCTTTCCTAATTCCAGACGGGCTTAGACGCACACTGCACCCACCTATTAGTCTTCACACGTGGGTGGGTGCAGAGTCTTTTAGTGCCCCTCAAGACAATGTTTGTGTGCCAGGGCCTGGTAGTAACCCTCCTTTAAGTTGTGGGGGAGAGGCCGCCGGTGACCCTCAAGACAATTTTGGCGGACAGTGTAGTGGCGAGCCTCCAAAAAATCGTGGGTGAGAGCCTGGAGGTGACCCTCAGAAACAAATGGTTTAAAAAAGTATGGTGGTGCACCCCTGAATGACAGTCTGTGACTGAGATTGCAGGTGAACCCGCTAAAATTGTAGTCTAGCACACCTTGGTGGTCAACCCCTAAATTACAAAGTATGACTGAGATTGCAGTTTACAGCATGGGGGTGAACCCCAGAGTGGCTTGGTTAGACTAAGATAGCAGCTGAACCACCCAAAAATTTAGCCTGACACAGCATGGAGGTGACTACAGTCCAGTGAACAATTCTGTGGTGTGCGGTACAGTAGCCGCAGTCTAGAAAATGTGTTTTTTCTCTCACTTATATATACTACAGTCCAGTGAAAAATTGTGTGGTGTGCGGTACACAAGCCGGAGTCTAGAAAATATACATTATTTCTCTCAGTCATATATACTACAGTGCAGTGAAAAATTCTGTCGTGTGCTGCACACTAGCCGGAGTCTACAAAATATAAGTTTTTTCTCTCAGTCATATATACTACAGTGCAGTGAAAAATTGAGTGGTTTGCGGTACAATAGCCGCCATTTAAAGACCACGTTTTTTCTCTCAGTTATATATCCTACAGTGCAGTGAAAAATTGTGTGGTGTGCGGTACACTAGCCGCAGTCTAGAGAATATGTTTTTTCTCTCAGACACATTTAATACAGTCCAGTAAAAAATTGTGTGGTGTGTGTTATACTAGCCGCAGTTTAGTGATTACACAAAATATTGAACCCAAGGGCTAAGGGTCGAGGACGAGGACGTGGGCATTCAAGTGATGTAGGGGGGCAGAGGCCGTGTTCCTGGGACGGGTGACACAGTACCTATTGATGAGGGAGCAGTGGAATGCCGCAGAGTTTCGCTCCCAAGCTTCATCTCGCAACTTACAGGGTGACGTGGTACACCACTATTGAAACCACAACAGTGCAAACAGGTGATGACGTGGATAGCGGATAATGTGTCCAGTAATTTATCGACCATCCAGTCTTCCACACAGTCCACCCACGCTAGCCAAGGGAGTAGACCTCTGGCTCCTCCAGCTCAACCTCCTTCCCCCAGCCTGCCCCCCCCATGGAAAATATGGATTCAGATACGGCATACTCACAGGAACTCTTTTCAGGACCCTACCCAGAGACACAAACCACTGTTCAACAGCAACCTGAGCAGTTGCTCTGTCCCGATGCCCAAAATTTAGAACTTTCGCAGTCTGTGGGTGATGAGAGTGTGGACTTTGTGCAAGTAGTGTGTCAAGAGGTGTTGGATGATGATGATGAGGCACGGTTGTCACACATTGACGTTGTTGTCAGGGCAGTAAGTCCGAGGGTGGAGCAGAGTGAGGAATCGGAGGAAGAGCTGGTGGACGATGAGGTGACTGACCCGAGCTGGGTTGGTAAGCCTAGTCAAGACAGTGCTTCTGAGGGGGAGGCAATTGCAGCACCAGAACAGGTTGGAAGAGGCAGTGGGGTGGCCAGAGGGAGAAGCAGGGCCAGAGCAAGTAGATCAGCAACTGTTTCACGGAGTGAAGCTCCCATGCCGAGGCCTAGATGTTCGCAAGTCTGGAGGTTCTTTAAAGAAAGTGAGGATGACCGACGGACTGTGGTGTGCAACCTGTGCCACACCAGGATCAGTAGGGGAGCCACCACTACCAGCCTAACCACTACCAGCATGCGCAGGCATATGAGTGCTAAACACACGACTCAATGGAACCAAGGCCGTTCACCTCCTGCGGGTCACATCACTGCTCCTTCCCCTGTGTCACATGCTGGCTTTGCAAATTAACCCCCCGCCCAGGACCCCGGCATGAGCGCCTCCCGCCCTACAACCACCCCTTCACCTCCACGATCCTCCACACCCTACACCAATGTGTCCCAGCGCAGCGTTCAGCTGTCTTTGCATCAGACATAGGAGCGCAAGCGCAAACGCAAATACAATTCCACCCACCCACATGCACAAGCCCTAAACGTCCACAGTTTCAAACTGCTGAGCCTGGAGATGCTGCGCTATAGACTGGTAGAGACTGAGGCTTTCCGCAACCTGATAGCAGTGGCTGTCCCTCAGTACTTGGTCCCCAGCCACCACTATTTTTCACGATGTGCCGTCCCAGCCCTACAACATCACGTGTCAGAGAACATCATCCGTGCCCTGACCAAAGCGGTTACTGAGAAGGTCCACCTAACCACGGACACGTGGACAAGTGCTGGTGGGCAGGGAGACTATATCTCCCTGACGGCACATTGGGTTAACTTGGTGGAGGCTGGGACCGAGTCTGACCCTGGGGCCACTCATGTACTGCCCACACCGAGGATAGTGGGGCCTACCTCGGTCACGGTTTCTCAGATTTATTATGCCTCTTCTTCCAACCCCTCCTCCTCCTAATCTCAAATACAGTCTGTGAGCACGGCACCTTCAGTCGGTAGCTCTAGGTGCAGCAGCACTGCCGTGGGTAAGCGCCAACAGGTGGTGCTGAAACTGCTGAGCTTAAGTGACAAGAGGCACACCGCCCAAGAGCTGTTACAGGGCATCACAGCGCAGACCGATCTTTGGCTGGCGCCGCTCAAACTCAAACCAGGCATGGTTGTGTGTGACAACGGGCGTAACCTGGTGGCGGTTCTGCAACTCAGCAGACTCACACATGTGCCATTATACAATACTATTTGCCAAAGTAACAACAACCCATATAAACACTGCATATAAAACCTGCCTGGCCCACGTGTGCAATCTTGTGGTTCAGCGGTCCCTCAAGACCTACTCCAATTTGTCTGATTTGCTCACCAAGGTGCGACGCATCGGTGCGCCATTCCGCATTCAACCACAGATGCTGCCACTCTCAGGGCAGTGCAACGGCGCTTACAACTGACAGCTCACCGACTGTTGTGCGACGTGCCCACACAATAGAATTACACATTACACATGTTAGCCAGGGTTTACCAGCAGCGCAGAGCGATTGTAGACTGCCAGATGACAACTTCCATGAGAACTGGTAGTCAGGTTAGTCAGCTTCCTCAAGTCTAAAATGAGGAGTGGACGTGGATGTCTGATATCTGTCAGGTGTTAAGCCACTTTGAGGAGTCAACACAGATGGTCAGCGGCGATGCCGCCATTATTAGCGTCACCATCCCGCTGCTTTGTCTGCTAAAAAACTCACTGCTCAGCATGAAGTCAGAGGCTTTGCGCTTGTCACAGGAGATGGGGGAAGAAGATACGTTGCTTGATAGCCAGACCACCCTCAGGTCTGTTTCTCAGCGCGTATTGGGGGAGGAGGAGGAGGATGAGGAGGAAGAGGAGGAAGAGAAGGAAGAGAAGGAGACTGTTGGTGAGACTGAAGAGGGTACCTATGCTCATTCCTTCTTATCTGTTAAGCGTGTATGGGCTGAAGAAGAAGAGTTGGAGGAGGAGAAAAAAGAGAGTCAGCCTATTGAGGAAAGGGAATTCTTGCGTGTTGGGACTCTTGCGCACATGGCTGACTTCATGTTAGGCTGCCTTTCCCGTGACACTCACGTTAGAAGCATTTTTGACAACACCGATTACTGGGTGTTCACCCTCCTGGACCCCCGGTACAAGCAGAACTTTTCCAATCTCATTCATGTAGAGGAAAGGAGTATGAGAGTGAATCAATACACCGCTGGCGGCAGAGGACATAGTTCTGTGGGCCAACTAGGGCGCGGGGAGAGGAGGGGAGCAGGCAGCTTGTCAAGCACTGGCAGGGGAACACTCTCCAAGGCCTTTGCCAGTTTTATGTCACTCCAGCAAGACTATGTCACCCGTCCCCCAGTAGGGGGGAGATGTTCAGAAAGATGGTGAGGGAGTACCTAGCTGACCATAACAACGTCCTGCGTGATCACTGTGCTCCATACAACTACTGGGTTACAAAGCTGGACACGTGGCCCGAACTGGCGCTGTACGCCTTGGAGGTGCTAGCCTGCCCTGCCGCTAGCGTGTTATCAGAGCGGGTCTTCAGTGCAGCTGGTGGAATCATCACTGATAAACGTACACGCCTGTCAACTGACAGCGCTGACAGGCTGACGATTATTGAAATGAATAAAGCCTGGATTTCACCAGAATGCAAATCTCCACCGGGGGAAAGCAGCTCAACATGAGATTCTTTATGTATCCTCTCCTCTCCTCCTCCTTCTTCTCTTCGCACACAAACACTGAGCCAACAGGCAATTTTTCTGAGGGCCAACTGGCGCTCTTTACAAACAATGTTTACGGAGGGCCACCTACAGGCCCTCTCTCCAATCAATTTTTTTAGGAGCGTCAACTACAGACACTCAAAAACAATTTTACAGGAGGGTCAACTATAGACACTGCAAAACAAATTTTTGGGAGGCTCACCTACAGCCATTTGACTGCAATCTCAGTCTGACCAAGGCATTGGGGGTTCACCGCCATGCTGTGTCAGGGTAAAATTTTATGTGTTTCACCTGCTACCTCAGTCTAACTTGGTCACTCTGTTGTCACTGCCATGCTGTGTCAGGGTAAAATTTTATGTGCTTCACCTGCTAACTCAGTGTAACTTGGTCACTCTGGATTCACCACCATGCTGTGTTAGGGTAAAATTTTGGGTGGCTCACCTGCTACCTCAACTAACTTGGTCACTTGTTGGTGTCAACACTAGACTGCGGCTACTGTACCGCACACGACAGAATTGTTCACTGCACTGTAGTATATATAACTGAGAGAAAAAACGAAGTCTTTAAATGGCGGATATTGTACCGCAAACAACTCATTTTTTTCACTGGACTGTAGTATATATAACTGGGAGGAAAAACGTGGTCTTTAGACTGCGGCTAATTTAACGCAAACCACTCAATTTTTCACTGGACTGTAGTATATATAACTGAGAGAAAATACTTAGTCTTTAAATGGCGGCTATTGTACCGCAAAGCACTCCATTTTTCACTGGACTGTAGTACATATAACTGAGAGAAAATACGTATTTTATAGACTGACGCTGCTGTACAGCACACTACAGAATTGTTCACTGCACTGTAGTATATATAACTGAGAGAAAATACGTAGTCTTTAAATGGCGGGTATTGTACCGCAAACCACTCAATTTTTCACTGGACTGTAGTATATATAACTGGGAGAAAAAACATAGCCTTTAGACTGCGGCTAATTTAACGCAAACCACTCAATTTTTCACTGGACTGTAGTACATATAAGTGAGAGAAAATACGTAGTCTTTAAATGGTGGCTATTGTACTGCAAAGCACTCAATTTTTGACTGGACTGTAGTACATATAACTGAGAGAAAATACATATTTTATAGACTGACGCTGCTGTACAGCACACTACATAATTGTTCACTGGACTGTAGTATATATAACTGAGAGAAAAACGTATTTTCTAGACTGACGCTACTGTACAGCACACTACAGACTTGTTCACTGCACTGTAGTATATATAACTGAGAGAAAAAACGTATTCCCTACACTGACGCTACTGTCCAGCACACTATATAATTGTTCACTGGACTGTAGTATATATAAATGAGAGAAAAACATATTCCCTAGACTGCACTACAGATCCCAGCAAGCCAAGGTAAAGCAGCACCAAAAATGAGTACTGAGGGAACTTTGGGCAATTTCTTTGGGGTCTGTGTGGATCACGTGCTGTCCCTTCTGCCACCAGTCGCTGTGCACAGTGTGCTGCCAAGATGGCGGTAGCTGCACTACAAGTCCCAGCCAGTAGCCAGGAGGAGACCAAAAAAAAATTCTTGTAGCCCTTAGAAGGGCTGTTGGGTTCTTTGAGGATGATTCCTGCCTAACCAACATCTAAATTGAGGCCCTAGCACTCTCTCTGACAGACAGCAGCTCTATCCCTAATCTTATGCAGGCGGCGTCTGACGCGAGCAGCACGGGACCAGATTCTTATATTCCCAGGTCATCTGATATGGCCAGCCAATCCCTGCTATCGACTTGTAGGGGTCCCACGTGATGCTAGGAGGTACCAAAGACTCTCCTGCATGTTGACTGGCTGAGAAAAGGCGCCTAACATGCAGGAAGAGGAAGATGCCATTTCCTCGAGGATCGCGATATGCTTGTCCGAGTATCGAGCATGTACGAATACCCTAATGCTCGAACGAGCACCAAGCTTGGACGAGCATGTTCGCTCATCTCTAATTGTAATCAATAATGCTGTGCACTCCCGTGCGCAAGATCGATGCCGCTCCGGGATATATGGAAGAAAAGAGGCAGCGCCACTTGTGTGAAATCAGCAGAGTAGTTTAAAAATTAAGGTCATATAGTGCGCTCACCTTTGTATGTTGTGAGGAGTCTCAACAAACTGTAGACCGCTTTGCTGGTAATTATTAACCCCACCAGCATTAGGGGTTTCTTTTGGACTGCAGCCCACGATCCTCGTGTCCCTTGTGGTGAGAATACCAATTCGGGGCTCGATAGTAGTATTAGAGTGTAGAGGAGGTTGTTGGATCGTTTCTTGTAACGGCGCTGTCCTTTTCAGAAATAGACTAAAGCTCTCTCATAAGTTTTAAGAGTGCTAAATTTATTTGTATATATGATAGAACTGGTTGTCAACGCGTTTCGAGGGTATTTTGGCTTCCCTCTTCATCAGGACAATGTATCTAAGAATACAGGTATGTTCACACTATTTAAAAGATCGGCGTTTGGCGCGTAAAAGGAGGGGGTGGGTTAGGGGTGTGACATATTCTGGGACGCCCCAATACTTAATACATAGCAAAGGTAAAAAAAACAAAACAAGACAACACAAGACAAAACAAAAATAACAACTAACAACAAATCATGAGATAAGGTCATAAAAAGGATGTTGTTCTGTGTCGGATCGGAGTGTTTGCTCATCTATCAAAGTTATATATAGTTTCAATGAATCCATGCTTAAAATAAATACATGCTTAAAATAAATAGATACATTGATCTTTGTCCTTATATAATAACCACGGGCACACTTCATTAGGTATGGGGCTTCCCTCTTCTGTTTTATTATAATCTTTGTGTAACCTTAATTGCCGTCCAAAGTCTCGCGATATCTCACTATGTGTTGCGAGATTATCCCAATCTGGTCCTCGGGCGGAGATACAGTGTGGCGTAGGTATCATAAAGGCTTTGAGGAATGAATGAAGGGCTACAAGCTTACATTTTTGTGTTTCTTGTATGGTACGTTTGAGATGTTGGGACTTTGAGAATTCTAAGTGGTGATTAATGCACTGTTTCATAGGAACATTATCAGCATCTTGATGGAATAAAATTATAAAATTATAGGTGAGATCTTATATCTATAGGATGGTCTCATTCATTTCATTCAATCCAAAGGGTGCCAATGTATTCAATTGGTAGATCCAGTATATTTTGCGTTTTTGGAGTATACTGAACCTATTATATGGGTTGTATGGAATGTGATCAATTGGGGTAATTTTTATTGGATGTTCTTGTTTTTCTCTTGTTGTGGCACAGTGTCTTGAAAGTCCATGTTTGTTGTATAAACGTTTTATGTTATACCTATGTTGATTTAATCTGCAGTGCAGACTTTGTGTGGTGCGGCCCACATATTGTAGGCCACATTTACATTCTATCAAATATATCACATATGTAGATTGACCAATTCAGGTTTTGTTTATTGGGAATGTGGGTGCCATTTGTATTTGATTTCAACTGTTTTTTGCGTGTTGTGATCACTTTGAAACATAGACATCTGTTTTTGTTGCATCTATAGCTCCCTGTTTTTTGGGAGCAAACACTTTTTTCTCCTTTTTCTGTCTTTTTTTTCGGATGTGCCTTGATGTTGTTTTAGTATACTGGGGGCTAGAAGATTTTTTACTGTTGGGGCCCTCCGGTATGTAATGATGGGTTTTTTGGGACATGTTTTTGTAGATAAGGGTCCTGCAATAATATATGCCAGTTGCTTTGCCATGATTTCTCTGAATTTGGTTATTTGATGTGCCTGTATTGTGTTATGAGGTTGATGTATTCCATGGGGTGTTCTTTTTTATTGCTTGGTAGTAGGCAATTTTCCTGGGAAATTTCTTTGCATTTTTTATAGGCATCTTTAATTATTTTTTTAGGGTAGTCTTTTTCTTGGAACCTGTATTAAGAATTTTTGCTGGTTTTTGTATTCTATAGGGTTGGTGCAGTTTCGTCTGATAGGTTTGTATTGGCTGTATGGAATGTTGTTTAACCATTTCTTATGGTGAAAACTAGAATAGTGGATGTAGCTGTTAGTGTCAACCGGTTTGAAATAGGTTTTTGTAGTTATTGTTTTTTCTATGGGAGTGATTACAATATCTAAAAATTCTATACTCGTTTTATTGTAATTTGGGGTGAAAGAAATACCCTAATCGGTACTGTTTAGGTATTCACAGATTGGTTTGCTGAATCTTCATCACCGTTCCAGATTATAAATAAATCATCGATGTATCTTCTATAATGAATTATATTTTTTGAATATAGTATTGTTCCAAATGTGTGTGGCCTCGAACTCCCCCATGAATATATTCACGAAGGACGGTGCCCC
>ONZH01023836.1:0-37402 GCA_900303285.1 Rhinella marina | reverse complement strand
GCTGACGCTAATCAAAATGAACAGCAAGTGGATTGACCCGGACTTTGCTTCTCCAACCAGTGGAAAGCAGCCAAAAGTGAAGTGCCATCTGTATGAAGTGCCATTTCCTCCTCCACCTCCTCCTCCTCCTTAACCGCCGTAGAATTGCTCCGTAAATAAGAAAAATTTATATATTTATGGCTCACCTCTTGGGCCTCCACAAAATGTTTAAGAGGTCTCACCTCTTGGGCCTCCACATAATTTTTTAACAGGTCTCACCTCTTGGGCCTCCACATAATTTTTAAGAGGTCTCACCTCTTTGGGCCTCCACATAATTTTTAAGAGGTCTCACCTCTTGGGCCTCCACAAAATGTTTAAGAGGTCTCACCTCTTGGGCCTCCACATAATTTTTAAGAGGTCTCACCTCTTGGGCCTCCACAAAATTTTAAGAGGTCTCACCTCTTTGGGCCTCCACATAATTTTTAAGAGGTCTCACCTCTTGGGCCTCCACAAAATGTTTAAGAGGTCTCACCTCTTGGGCCTCCACATAAATTTTTAAGAGGTCTCACCTCTTGGGCCTCCACAAAATGTTTTAAGAGGTCTCACCTCTTGGGCCTCCACATAAATTTTTAACAGGTCTCACCTCTTGGGCCTCCACAAAATTTTTAACAGGTCTCACCTCTTGGGCCTCCACATAATTTTTAAGAGGTCTCACCTCTTGGGCCTCCACAAAATTTTTAACAGGTCTCACCTCTTGGGCCTCCACAAAATGTTTAAGAGGTCTCACCTCTTGGGCCTCCACAAAAATTTTTAAAGGTCTCACCTCTTTGGGCCTCCACAAAATTTTAACAGGTCTCACCTCTTGGGCCTCCCACAAATTTTTAACAGGTCTCACTCTTTGGGCCTCCACATAATTTTTAAAGGTCTCACCTCTTGGGCCTCCACAAAATTTTTAACAGGTCTCACCTCTTGGGCCTCCACATAATTTTATCAAGGTCTCACCTCTTGGGCATCCACAAATTTTTAAACAGGTCTCAACCTCTTGGGCCTCCACATAATTTTTAACAGGTCTCACTCTTGGGCCTCCACATAATTTTATCAAGGTCTCACCTCTTGGGCATCCACAAAATTTTTAACAGGTCTCACCTCTTGGGCCTCCACATTAATTTTATCAAGGTCTCACCTCTTTGGGCCTCCACAAAATTTTTAAACAGGTCTCACCTCCTTGGGCCTCCACATAATTTTATCAAGGTCTTCAACCTCTTGGGCATCCACAAAATTTTTAACAGGTCTCACCTCTTGGGCCTCCACATAATTTTATTCAAGGTCTCACCTCTTGGGCATCCACAAAATTTTAACAGGTCTCACCTCTTGGGGCCTCCACATAATTTTATCAAGGTCTCACCTCTTGGGCATCCACAAAAATTTTTAACAGGTCTCATCTCTTGGGCCTCCACAAAAATGTTTAAGAGGTTCACCTCTTGGGCCTCCACAAAATTTTATCAAGGTCTTCACCTTTTGGGCCTCCACAAAATTTTATCAAGGTCTCACCCTCTTGGGGCCTCCACAAAATTTTTAACAGGTCTCACCTCTTGGGCCTCCACATAATTTTTATCAAGGTCTCACCCTCTTGGGCATCCACAAAATTCTATTAACAGGGTCTCACCTCTTGGGCCTCCACATAAATTTTATCAAGGTCTCACCTCTTGGGCATCCACATAAAATTTTTAACAGGTCTCACCTCTTGGGCCTCCACATAATTTTTAAACAGGTCTCACCTCTTGGGCCTCCACATAATTTTATCAAGGTCTCACCTCTTGGGCATCCACAAAATTTTTAAACAGGTCTCACCTCTTGGGCCTCCACATAATTTTATTCAAGGTCTCACCTCTTGGGCTCCACAAAATTTTTAACAGGGTCTCACCTCTTTGGCCTCCACATAATTTTATCAAGGTCTCACCTCTTGGGCATCCACAAAATTTTTAACAGGTCTCACCTCTTGGGCCTCCACATAATTTTATCAAGGTCTCACCTCTTGGGCCTCCACAAAATTTTAACAGGTCTCACCTCTTGGGCCTCCACATAATTTTTAAAGGTCTCACCTCTTGGGCCTCCACAAAATTTTTAACAGGTCTCACCTCTTGGGCCTCCACAAAATGTTTAAGAGGTCTCACCTCTTGGGCCTCCACAAAATTTTATCAAGGTCTCACCTCTTGGGCCTCCACAAAAATTTTAACAGGTCTCACCTCTTGGGCCTCCACAAAAATTTTTTCAAGGGTCTCACCTCTTGGGCCTCCACAAAATTTTTAACAGGTCTCACCTCTTGGGCCTCCACAAAATTTTAAAACAGGTCTCACCTCTTGGGCCTCCACAAAATTTTTTAAAGGTCTCACCTCTTGGGCCTCCACAAAAATTTTTAACAGGTCTCACCTCTTTGGGCCTCCACAAATTTTAAAAACAGGTCTCACCTCTGGGCCTCCACAAAATTTTATCAAGGGTCTCACCTCTTGGGCCTCCACAAAATTTTTAACAGGTCTCACCTCTTTAGCCTCCACACAATTTTTAACGGGTCTCACCTCTTGGGCCTCCACATAATTTTTAAGAGGTCTCACCTCTTGGGCCTCCACAAAATGTTTAAGAGGTCTCACCTCTTGGGCCTCCACATAATTTTTAAGAGGTCTCACCTCTTGGGCCTCCACACAATTTTTAAGAGGTCTCACCTCTTGGGCCTCCACACAATTTTTAAGAGATCTCACCTCTTGGGCCTCCACATAATTTTTAAGAGGTCTCAGCTCTTGGGCCTCCACATAATTTTTAAGAGGTCTCACCTCTTGGGCCTCCACAAAATTTTCCATGAGCCTCTGGCCAGCCCACGGCCTCTTCCTGCCTTTTGCGGTCCTACGCATCCCTCAACATCCCCACTGCTTTACCTGCTAGACATGACACTGGGCCAGGTCGGGTCACTGACATCTCAAGCGCCAACAATTTGGGCATTTTAAGGCTTCTGCATGTGTTTGAGTTGTTTTTACATTTTAAAGAAGACATGTCTGACCACATCTCACACACACACACAATGACAATTAGGGGTGGGGTCTATTTGCTTTCCCCCTTGCCTATGCCATCTGTGGTTGTCATAGGCAACGTGATTTTAAGGGGTGCAGAATTTCATCTTCTTTTTTGTCTAGTTTGGCTTGGGGTCCATGGCAATGTAGAGGAAAGAAGGTTTCCTTGTATGGTCTCACTTTACAGAGAGGTTACATTGTCTTTGGAGTGTATTGTTAAGAGGCTGTGATAGTGGCGTAATAGTGCGACTTGGGCGCGTTATATGCACCCAGACATGCTTCCCCTGCTGTCCCAGTTGCATTCCAGCAGTGTTGGCATCCTTTTCTGAGGTTTCAGGGTGGACTTGGTGACCTCCAAGTGGTCGAATTGAGATTTCCAAGTGGCGAGCATTTTTTCCCCATAGACTTTAATGGGATTCGATATTCGGTCGAATAGTCGAATTTCGCGGTCTATTCGAATCGAATTTCGAACTTTCGAATATTTCACTACTCGCTCATCTCTAATTTGTATCACTGAGCTAAAACAACTGAAAAAATAATTTTTTTTTTATTTTGTTTTTTTAGGAAACGTGACGTGCAAGAACTATGGTAGAACTCACTGACACCCTGTTAACGGTGGCTATTTAGTCTGCGACCCAGACAAATGTCACACAGAGAATTTTCTGAATCAAGCGGTAGATGATATTGGTAGCAAATGACTTGGTTGTATTCTGTGACGTACAGAAAGTGTCACCTGGACAGTATATACGGATGGGAGCGAATGTGCTGAACTGTGACACACAGAAAGGTTACACACAGCTGAGTAAAATGGATTTGTATCACTGAGCTAAAACAACTGAAAAACTAATTTTTTTTTTATATTTGTTTTTTTATATTTTTTTTTAACTTTTGTTTTTTTGGGAACGTGACGTGCAAGAACTATGGTAGAACTCACTGGCTATTTAGTCTGCGACCCAGACAAATGTATATACGGATGGGAGCGAATTTGCTGAACTGTGACACACAGAAAGGTTACACACAGCTGAGTAAAATGGATTTGTATCACTGAGCTAAAAGAACTGAAAAAACAAATTTTTTTTTTTATTTTGTTTTTTTGGGAACGTGACGTGCAAGAACTATGGTAGAACTCACTGACACCCTGTTAACGGTGGCTATTTTCTCTGCGACCCAGACAAATGTCGCACAGAGAATTTTCTGGATCAAGCGGTAGATGATATTGGTAGCAAATGACTTGGTTGTATTCTGTGACGTACAGAAAGTGTCACCTGGACAGTATATATGGATTGGAGTGAGTCAGTGCTGAACTGTGACACACAGAATGGTTCCACAGTGCTGTGTGCAATGGATTTGTATTACTGAGATAGAACAATAAAAAAAAAACAGGGTTAGATATGGCGATAGCTGCACTACTAGTGCCAGCCAGCCAAGTGACAAAAAAAAAATAAATAAAATGTCTTCTAGCCCTTAGAAGGGCTGTTGGGTTCTTTGTGGGTGATCCCTGCCTAACAGACAACTAAATGCAGGCCCTAACACTGTCCCTGAAAGGCAGCAGCTCTATCCCTAACGACATCCAGACGGCATCTGAGCCGAGCACCGCGGCCAGTCGGTAGTATATTCCAGGGTCACCTGATCAGGCCAGCCAACCCCTGCTATCGACATGTAAGGGCCCCACGTGATGCTGGGTGGTACGCAGAGTCTCCTGGCTTGTGATTGGCTGTGTTTTTAGGCGCCAAAAAAGCACGATGCGGAAGTTGCCATTTCCTCGAGCATGGCGAGATACTCGAGCGAGCACTTACGAGTACCCTAATGCTCGAATCTCTAGTTATAAACTTACCGGCTTACCTTAGAGATTCAAGCCAGCTCATCACATTGCTTAAAGATTTCCAATGGTCTAACGATATGTTTTGGGTCACACTTGACATGTCGTCTCTACATAGCAATATTGTCCATGAACTAGCGATTGGGGCAGTCGACAAAACTTTAACTACTGACCCATATATGCCGACAATGCAAAAGGATTTTATATTAGACTCTATTCTATTATTCTGAATCATAATTATTTCAATACTTTTTACATTCAGACAAGGGGAACGGCGATGGGGACAAGATTTGCCCCGTCATACGCAAATCTTTTTAAGGGGGGGTTTTGAGGATGATTTTCGGCTTTTAGACCACCCGCACATTACATTTTACAAACGTTATATCAATGATATAATTCTCATATGGCAAGGTGGACGGGATACCTTAGACCAATTTATCGGGACCTTGAATATGAACAATTGGAACCTTACTTTTACCGCTCACATCGATCCAACCACCGCCATTTTTTTTTGGACCTGGAACTATCCACCGTCCACAATCAAATTGAGACAAGTACACACTTTAAAAACGTGGACGCAAACAGTTACCTTGATTATAAAAGCTGTCACCACCATAAGTGGAAACGTAATATCCCTTATGGTCAAATAAGAAGAATAAGAAGGAATTGTTCCAGTAACAAAGTGATGCAGGAACAATAGGAGATTTTAAAATCTAGATTCTTGGAAAAAGGTTTTTCGAATGACCTGATCCTAGACTCAATTAGAAGAGTCGAGAAAGAAAATCCATCCAGTTGTCTGATTCCAACCCCCCCCCCCCTGCTAAAAAGGACCCCATAACAACCCCCCAAATAAATAGTGATATTAAGTTTAAGTATAATTTCACTACACATTATAATTCTGCCCACCCAAAAATAAAAGAAATACTGTTTCAACACTGGTCTCTCCTAAGCAAAGACCCGATTCTGGGAGACGAAATCACCGCCCAAACCAAACCTCATATTTAGAAGAGCAAAGACCCTGAAACAACTCATAGCCCCCTCGTATCCCAAGCTACGTAAATACACCACTACCACTAATAAACCTTTAACACCCAATTCTAAACCCAAAGGTTCCTTTAAATGTGGACATGTGCGATGTAAATGCTGCTTAAGTATAAGCGATGGGATTAAAGAAATCACAAACAACAATTCTGGTGAGAAAATCCCTTTACAGGACCACATGGACTGTGGAACGTCGAACGTAATATACATGCTCCAATGTCCATGTGATCTTCAATACGTAGGGTGCACTACACAAAACCTGAGAGACCGCATTAATTCACACCGCTCGAATATAAAAAAAATATATATATGAAACACAGTGTCCCCCGACATTTCGCACATGCTCACGCTGGCGATGCATCTCTTTTAAGGCTAACTCCCATAGAATGGGTCCCACAATCCTTCCAGCGCCTCTGCAGGAAGGAGATGTATTGGATTTTCCGTTTTAACTCTCTTGTTCCGTTTGGTCTTAATGAGTCATTAGAGCATAATAATTACTGAATAGGGCCCTATTGACTATTTTTTATTTTCTAACCTACTCTATTTTCTACTTTTTTATTCACTTATGTATTTATTAATTTATCTAATATTTACTTAATTTATGTAATATTAATTTATTAATTAATATTAATTAATTACGCCTAAAGGTCCTTATGGGTTAATTGTCGAACAGGATCTTATGAACCTTTATGACGAATAACATAGGGTCTTAAAGCGATACGGGCCATCTATTTATCTATGTTCTTATATACGTATCTATTTATTTATTCATTTATGAAATCTATATTAGGTCCCAAATGATTTTACACATCTATTGTTTAATTTATATTTTTGATGTGATTCTGGCACAGTGGGTGGGTCCTATTCATTTATGTATTCAATTATTTATTTATTTGCTTATTCATTTATATTTTTATATATACTTTACAGCCCAACCAATTACATATACTAATTATTCATACATGTGATATAATACAATATATAATATGATGTGTATCATATATAATATGATGTGTTTTTTTTCTCTCTATCTCTTGGCCAACAATTAATAATTATACATTTTCTGGCCAATAAGTCCATTTATCTTATTATCCCCGAATGCATACAACATTAATCACAAATATACTAACAATCAGATGTGCAATAATAAGAATTGCACATATTGGACGCCTCTTATATTATTTATTTTTATTCTCTTCTAAATGCGTTCCACTTTGGAACGCATCGGAATTAAGGCCACGCAACCTTGGTGAATATCCATCCTCCAAGCGTGTCCGGAGCATGCGCACCCCAGGACCGCCCCCCTCCCTTGGCTGCCTCCACGTGTGGCGTGCGCTCCACCAGTGGTACGCATAGAGACCTCTTGCCGCTTCCGTTCGTATGTTTGCGTTCCACTGTGGAACGCACGCTCGCTTCCAGCAACTACAAGGTGCAAAACATCCGTACTAAATAGGAATAGGTATTTATTCATTATATACATATAGGGTGTGTGTGTTAGGTGAACCACCTAATGAGTTTTATTCTGATATTTGTGTATATTTATGTATGTATTATCAACCGGAGATTACAGTGTCCCCACTTCCGGTTTTAAAGGGGCCGACCCCCCCAGCTAGTAATTCATTTCCTATAAATATGTCATTGTGTTATCACTTGTGTTATATTGCTCTTGAGAAAGGGGATTTTTATACCCCGATACGCGTCAAGCTTTTATTTCATTAAAAAGGCTTCCTGATTCACAACTGGAGCCCTGAGACCATCTATTTGGGGATGTTGGAAGATACACCTAACACTCTACAAGTGACCTCGGCGGGGGAGGAGATGGTACAGATGTCTTGAGCTTTATCCTGCACCTCCCTCCCTAGTGAAGTAAGCTTTTACTTATTGTTTATTAATATTTTTTCATCATTTTTAACTGCCTTCACCTAGATGTATTATTAGCTCCATTTTGCCCCATGTAATCATTTATTTCCCCAGTCGTCTCCATGACAGCACAACCTGAGATCTTCTTCCTCTGATAGGACAGGAAAATACAGAGAGGGTTAAAAATCCCACCCCTTTCCCCCTAGCACCAGCGTATTTTCCTGTCCTGTTGGGAAGGAAGATCAGAGAGGTGCTGGGAGACGACATCCTGGTTCTTTTTCTTCTACTTACCATTCCTGCAGCTGTGGTCGGATCCCTGGTTGGGCTTTCCCTCCTCTTTTTGTGGCTGGTGTCCGGGTCACTGTTGGTAGTGACTCCGGTGAAGCTCCCTCCAGCGGCAGTCCAGATGGGCCTGATGCGATGTGGAACATGGCGGCTGGAGCGACGCTGGGACGCGCTTCCCTCCGGCCGCATGGTGGATGACGTCAGACACATGGGGTGGAGTTTGCGTCATTACGTCACGACGGTGCATGCGCAAAGCCTTTAAAGATGGCGGCGCCCACCGAAACATGCGCTAGGCGTACCCTCTTCTGGCTGGCTCTCAAGGCTGTTTGGTGGTCGGGAATTGTTGAAAATGAGTGCCCCCTCCACTCAGGGGTCTGGATTGGAGCCCCCCACGACACAGGGTCCCGTGAGTAGCCTTTTCAGACACCACATGTTTTTTGTATATTGCCTGGTGTGGTGACCCTTCTCTCCCTTAAAATTTCAGGGAGAAAAGGAGTCTTCTTCCTCCACTAAGACAAAAGTGAGGAAGTGTGGTGTATGTGGCAAGCGCCTTCCCTCCTCGGGGGCTAAACCCCTCTGTAAGGAATGCACGGAGTTGGTGGTTAAAGCAGAATCTACCAGTCTCCTGGACGAGATTAAGTGTATGGTCAGAGATGAAGTCCGTTCTGCCAAGCTGCTCGGGACGTATCTCCCCCTCCGAGACCCTTCCCCATAGGTTCTACTAGAGATCTTGTTTCTGGGGGAAGTGATTCCGATTCTGCTAATCTGGATTTATCAGATCCTGACGTCCTAGGGTTTTTTTCAGGATTCTGAGGAAGAAAATGAATACAGAAGGTTCCTCTTTAATCCTGAGGACATAGAAGAATTAATTAAGGTCATTAGAGCCACCATTAGAATGGAGATCCCCAAGAGACCAAGGTCCGTCCAGGAGGAAATCTTTGGAGGTTTGGGGGAAAGGCAAAAATCTGTCTTCCCGGTCCCAGATAATATTCAGAAGTTAATCAGGTCTGAATGGGAAAAACCGGAAAAGGGATCCTTTATTCCTCGTGGCATCAAAAGACGCTACCCCTTTGATGAAAAGGACAGCGCCGACTGGGAGACAATTCCAAGGGTGGATGCTCCAGTGGCCAAAGTGGCCAAACGTACAGCTCTCCCCTTTGAAGATGCAGCCCAATTAAAGGACCCCATGGACAGAAAGGCAGAAAGCCTTCTTAAAAAACGTGGGAGGCTACAGCGGCGCTTTTAAAACCTGGGGTGGCCACTACTTGTGTAGCCTGCACACTTAAAGTGTGGTTAGATCAGCTAGAAATCCATCTGACTAACAAGACCCCAAGGGATCAAATTTTAGAAAGCCTACCTCTACTAAAGATGGCTACCAGCTTCTTGGCCGACTCTTTGGCTGAATCTGTAAGGCTCACAGCCCGTACCACAGTCCTGTCCAATTCCATTAGAAGGGTCCTCTGGTTAAAGGCCTGGGTGGGGGATATTACCTCAAAAAATAAATTAATTTCCCTCCCTTTTCACGGGCAGTATGTGTTCGGGCCTGATTTAGATAGGATTCTTGAAAACGCTACTGATCGCAAGAAAGGATTCCCTGAGGACAGGTCCCGCAGTAGAAGGCAGTTTTTTCAGGGTAAACAGCAGCCTCAGGAACCTAGATCAGATAGAGGGAAGTCAGGGAGGAGGTCCCATACTAAAGGAGGTAGGGGAAGAAATTTCCTTTTCAATCCTAACAAGGAGGTCTCTTCCAAAGCCTCCTCCTCAAAGCAATGACGCCATACCCGTCAGGGGAAGACTGGTTTCTTTTTTCATGGTCTGGAAACAGGTCATCAAAGACCAATTCGAACTCAGGGTGATAAAAGAAGGTTATTCTATAGAGTTTCTCTCCCTTCCCCCTCAAAGATTTACCTTGACCCAACTTCCACCAAGTCAGACACCTTTTTTAACCGAAGGTATAAGAGAGTTATTATGCCTTGGGGCTATAGAAAACGTTCCAGTTTCAGAGTTCGGAACAGGTCATTACTCTCCCTTATTCCTAGTGCCAAAACCCAATGGCAAATTCCGTATGATAATAAATCTGAAACCACTAAACAAATACGTAGTTTACCACAGATTCAAAATGGAAAGTGTCAGATCTGCAGTAAAGCTGATAGACAGGGGTGTAATGATGGCGACTGTGGACCTCAAAGACGCCTATTTCCACATTCCCATTCATCCATCATCCCGGAAATACCTCAGGTTTGCAGTATACCAGGAAGGGAGAATCTGTCACTTTCAATTCAACTGTCTCCCATTCAGGATATCTTCCGCCCCATGAATTTTCTCCAAGGTGATGGCAGAGGTAGTGGCGTCCCTTAGCCAGGAGGGTATTCCAATAGTCCCATACCTGGACGATTTGCTGATCCTGGGGAAAAACACGGCCTGTCTTCACTCTCATTTGCAGACCATACTAGAACGTCTTCAGTCCCTGGGTTGGATTGTCAACTGGGAGAAGTCCAATCTTCTCCCGGACAGCCAAAGAACCTTTCTAGGAATCATCCTAGACTCCAACCTTCAGAAGTCCTTCCTGCCTCCATCAAAAATTCAAAACCTAAAACTCCAGGTTCAACAGCACTTGAAAAAGTCAGTTCCCTCAATCAGGGACACCATGAAGGTTCTTCTCCTCCTCCATTCTCGGGGTAGCATGGGCTCAGCATCACATGAGACCTCTCCAGAATTTGGTTGTCCAAGTGTGGAACAAATCTCAGTCCACTCTAGACCACAGGATCTGTCTCACCAGGGAGGTCAGGAGATCTCTGCGCTGGTGGCTCAAAGATCAAAATCTGCAAACAGGGGTCTATTGGAACCAGGAGAACATCTTCTTTCTAACAACGGACACCAGCTCTTGGGGCTGGGGCGCCCATGCAGTGACGGGGTCCTTCCAGGGGTCCCGATCCCTAGCCCAGCGACAGATGTCTTCAAACTGCAGAGAACTCTGGGCCATTTGGAAAGGCCTCAAAGCAACACAGACCTTCACAAGGGGGCGTCACGTGTTAGTCCACTCGGACAACTCCACGGCAGTAGCGTATATTCTGCATCAGGGGGGAACAAGGCACCGTCAACTTCAGAGTCTAGCAAATCAAATCTTCGCCTGAGCAGAATAAAACATATCGCTGTCAGCAGTCCACCTAAAGGGGTCTCTAAATCTTCAAGCGGACTTCCTAAGTCGTCACATTATAGATCCCGGTGAATTGTCCCTATCTCAGTCTGCCTTCCAAATGATTCAGCATCATTGGGGGAATCCAGCTCTCGACTTGTTTGCAAACAGAAGAAATCACAAGGTCCTCCACTATTTTTCTCTAAACCCGAGAGATCCTTGTGTGGCAGTGGATGCCTTTACACAAACTTGGACTTCCAACCTTGTCTATGCCTTTCCTCCAATCCCATTAATACCAAGAGTGCTTCAGAAATTGAGGTCGGAGGAGTACACCCTAATTATTGTGGTCCCATTCTGGCCCAGGAGGGGCTGGTTGGGACTCCTAAAATCCCTCAGCCAGGAGGATCCAATCTTGTTTCCCCCGTCAGCGGACCTACTGTCCCAAGGACCAATCTAACACAACAACCCCAGGCTTCTAAAGCTATCTGCCTGGATACTGAAAAATCGATCCTCTTAGGATTAGGCTTATCTCTTAGGGTTGTGACTACCTTGTTACTAAGCAGGAAGTCTAACACCTCAAAGGCCTACCTCAAGGTCTGGAAAAAGTTCGCTTCCTGGGCAAATAGATTCAATCAGGCCACTCCAAATATTCCCCTTGTCCTAGAATTCCTCCAGGATGGGCTAGATATGGGGCTATCCCAAAATACCTTGAAAGTGCAGGTTTCGGCCCTGGGTGCCCTATATAATACCAATCTGTATGAGGTGCCTTGGGTTGCTAGATTTCTAAAAGTGGCAGACAGGTTACGTCCTAGAGTTAAAAATATGGTGGCTCCTTGGAACCTTAACACGGTTCTTCAGGGCTTATCATCTACCCCTTTTGAACCACTTGATGCTTTGTCCTTGAAATTTCTAACTGTAACAGCGGCTGCTGTCTGCCGCTGTACCCCTGCTTACCGCTGCCGTTCTGGGCGTCGTGTCCAGCGGTGAGCTGCTGGTTGCACTTTCCATTCACCGCTGCAGTCCTGAACTCTGGCTGTGTAGTGCTGTAGCATGATGATCCACTCCAGAGCTTCCATTCTGCCCTGTATTACGTCACTCCCTCTGGGCTGGAGCTGGTTGATCATGTGACCATGCTAGGTCATGTGGGTTGGTCACATGTCCTCTTTGACCAACCCTGGACCTATTTATGCTGCTCAGCCCTCTCCCAGGATGCCTTAATGTCAAGGTCCTCTCTTGCATTTTGGTTATACCTGTTTCTGCTTGTGTTCCTGTGTTCTGACCCGTGCCTTGTTATTAGACTCCGCTACCCGCCTGATCCTTGCCTGCCTGCATTGACCTTCTCGTTGCCGACTACGTACCTGTGCCGCCTACCCTGACCCTTTGCCTGTCTGACTCTGCTTCTGCCTCATTCCTCGGTCCTGAACGAGGGGTTTCACTTAGACAACGCCCTTAGAGGAGGTAGGGCGCGAGGCACAGTGGGTCCACACCTGCTGGTTCGTGACACTAACCATTAAAACAATCTTTTTGGTAGCAATTTCCTCAGCTAGGAGGGTTTGTGAACTGCAAGCCTTAACTATTCGTGAACCCTTTTTGACGGTGTTCGATGATAAATTAGTTTTTAAGTTAAATCCTTCTTTTTTACCACAGGTAGTATCTACGTTCCATAGATGGCTAGACTTAGATGTTAGAAGGGCCATCCTTCGTTATTTAGAGGTCACCAAGGATTGGAGGTCAGATAAGAATTTATTTGTTCAGTTTTTTGGCCCAAATAAGGGTAAAAAAGGCAGCTAAGAGTTCTATATCTCGCTGGATTAGAAGCGCGATTACGGAGGCTTACAGGGCCTCAGGTAAGGAGCCACCTCCCTCTCTTAAGGCCCATTCTGTCAGGGCTGTCTCCGCTTCCTGGGCTGAGAGAGCCTCTGCCTCCCTGGGAACAGATTTGTAGGGCAGCTACTTGGAAAAGAGCCCACCCTTTTACCAAGCATTATAGGTTTGATATTTTTGCAAATGAGGACATGGCATATGGTCGCAAGGTCCTTGGGGCAGTTGTCTCCCCGTAAGTTTATCACTTTGTTAGTTCTCAGGTTGTGCAGTCATGGAGACGACTGGGGAAATGAGTATTACACTCACCTGTAATCGGGTTTCCTGGAAGTCTCCATGGCAGCACAACCCCCCCCACCCTATTCTTTTTTATGGGGTTTTTAACCCTCTCTGTGTTTTCCTGTCCTATCAGAGGAAGACGATCTCAGGTTGTGCTGTCATGGAGACTTCCAGGGAACCGGATTACCGGTGAGTGTAATACTCATATATATGACCATTCCTCACCTATACCACTTTACGGTAACTGTATTTGGCGCCACTAGAGGCCTCTACCCCCCCTTTTTTTGGGTCTGACTCCACACTCCCAGTAGGGGGGTCCTATATTCGTCTCTCTTTTTTACCTTTATTTCTATTGCCCCATAACTTTGCAGCCCACTTTGTGGGGCTGCTTACATCACAGGGAGCAGCCTCATACACCACCGTCCTATGATATACTTACATCTGCTACCTAACTAGACCCATAATCCTTTGGCGCTTCTTTTTTCCTTCCCATTGTGGTTAACTCCTGTTTTTTTCCCTTCTTTTTTTTTGAATTTCCAAGATGCATCAAGACATCCTCCCCATGCTGTTCCCAAAACCATTTCAGTGGTGTTTCCATCAATTTCTGACCTTTTCCTGTGAACCAGACACCATTTCCTTCTTCAGAGCAGGGGGTGCCAGGTTTAATGCTCTGGTGCTCCCATTGACTTCCATTGTGCTCTGTAGAGCACTCGAGCATCACAATGTGTTCTACTCGAGCACCAGAGCACTTTAGTGCTCAAGAAACACTAGTTGCAACCAATTCATTATAAGACGTCTCCACTGGATCTTTCTCTAATTGGATATATGAATTAATGTCAGACAACTGTTTTCTACATTCATTCTTATACCTTTTAGTATCTAAAATCACTGATGCTCCACCTTTGTCTGTGGGGCGTATAGTGAATTCATGATTCTACTGTAAATCCTTAATCGCCTCTATTTCCTTGTTTGTCAGGTTCATTTTCCTACTATCCCTAGTTTTTAATTTCCTAATATCAGCCTCCACTGCTCCTCTAAATGCAGGTATCTCCTTCCCTATTTCCTGTGTTGGGTGCATTCTCGATTTTTAATTTAACATCTACATGTTGATAACTAGATGTTATCTTATTATACTGGTTCATAGGACTTTTAAAAAAATATATCTTACAACATAACCTCCCAATATATTTTTCTATACCTACATAAGTGTAGCTGTAACTTTGAAGGGGCACTAGGGACGAACTTCAGCCCTTTACTCTGCCCTTTCCGGTCTTCAGTCAAAATAATGAACACTCGATACAGACTATTACAAAATATTGTGAGCTGATATTAAGCAAGAGAATGCTCGATACAGAGTATCATTGGTATTAACACTTTCAGTACCAGAGGTTTTTTCGGTTATGCGTTTTCGTTTTGCTCTCCCTGCCTTCAAACAGCCATAACTGTTTTATTTTTCTGTTCATATAGCTGTATGAGGGCTTGTTTTTTGCGGGACAAGTTGTACTTTCCAACGCCACCATTTAATATTGCATATGGTGTAGTGGGAAGCAGGGAAAAAATTCCAAATCGGGTGAAATTGCAAAAAAAACGCAATTCCACTACAGTTCTACAGATTTTTTATTTACAGCGTTTGATGTTCATTAAAATTGACCAGTTTCTTTCATTCTACTGGTCATTACGAATCCGGTGATACCTAATATGTATAGTTTTTTCTGCGTTTTGATAGTGATAAAATAATTATAAAGTTGGACATTTTTTTAATTTTTTTTTGTTGTCATATCTTGACCACTATAACTTTTTGGTATTTATGTGAACAGAGCTGTATAGGGGCTCATTTTTTGCGGGACGATCTGTACTTTATTGATACCATTCTGGGATGTGTATGACTTTTTGATCACTTTTCATTTAATTTTTTTAGAAAAAAAGTGACAAAAAACAGTGAATCGCCATTTTGACGCTTTTTTCCGCCACACAATTCACCGTATTGGAATTTTTATTTTTATATATAAAAGTACGGGCTTTTTCGGTCACGGTGATACCCATGATGTCTATATTATTGTTATTTAGGTATTTATTTTTTTAATTAAACGGAAAGGGGGGTGTTTTAAACTTTTCTATTTTTTTATCAGCGAGGTTTACAGCTTTCAGATCGTGTACAGACACCCCATTTGACCACATGGGGCGTCTGTACACCACCCGGAAGCGAACGCTTGTGATCTCATGTGATTACGGCATCTAATTGCTGAAGAGGGAACCGCCGATGGCGGTAAGTACCCGCAAGTCTCTGTTGTTAGAAACAGCAGAGACTTGCTGGCCATGACACCTGCCGCACGTGTATGTACTTGTACGGCGCTGGTATCCTAAGGGTATCTTAATTGTAATATGAGCATGCCAATGTGATGAACTAAAAAGAAAAGGAAACCGTTTTTAAATATATGAACTCTTTTTTACATATACTGTATATGAATTTTTATGAGAGCTCTGCATTTAAAGGGGACAGTGATCATATTTTTTTTTATTGGTTGTATGAATTTTGGAGTTTTTATTTTTATTGTTATGTATGTATAATGGAATAGTAAAAGCATATGCAAATTTACTGTGAGACAGCCATTTATTTACTTTGAGTCTGTATTTTATCACTAACTGGTAGTTAGTGGGCTGTGCTCCAGTTGACCTGGTGAGCATCCTCGATATTTGCTATTTAGGTCATGTGAATTAGCCCTTACTCATTATTAATTGGTCTCTTCCTCACCAGACATTCCCCTCTCCAATCTATAAAGAATGCAGTAGCCAGGCTCATCTATCTGTCTAATTGCTATTCTGATACCTCCGCCCTGTACAGGATTCAATTAAAACTGCTCATTCTCACTGACAAAGCTCTACCCCCTTCTGTACCCCCTACATCTCTTCCCTCATTTCTGTCTACCATGCTACTTGTTCAGCTAATGACTCATGACTAGAATCGACTGTAATACGAACCTCTAACTCCCACCTTCAAGACTCTCAAGCTGCACCAGTTCTCTGGAATGCCCTACCCCAAGCAATTAGGTTAATTACAACATCTACAGTTTGAGGCACTCCCTAAAAACACATCTTTATAGGTTAGCCTATCACATCCCTGAACTAACTCTCCTCCATTCACCGTCCCAACACCCCTTCAGAATTATTCCTCTCAACCTGATCAATACAATACAATGGATACTGGTTTATATCTCTGAGTGATAACATGATAAACTAGTCTGCAATCTGTATTGGTGCATCTCCAGGCAGTTCAATTTTTTGTTTTGTTTTGGAAAATAGCATATACATGTATCTTACAATACAAATGTATTGGGTGGTTTGTACCTTTGAGTGATAACTTGGTATACTAGGCTGAAATCCGTGTCAATGCATCCTCAGTCAGTTCAAATTTATTTTTTGCTTTTTTAAGTTTGGGAAAATAGCATATACGTGTATCTTACAATACAAAGGGTGGCAGCTTAGCTTTCTAAGTGATAATGTGACATACTAGTCTGAAATCCATGTTGGTGTATTTCCAGGCAGTTCAAATTTATTATTTTTTCTTAAAGGAGTTGTCTCATCTATTCCTTTCTGCTCTCTCATGCTGTTCACAAGGCCCACTGATCAGAATTGCAGGGGGTGTTTACTATTGCCTTGATTGATGGGCAGAGGCAAGTGGTGCTGGGATAGTGTAATCCTGCCCCTTGCCTCTGCAGTGCATGCTCCCGGGCTGCGCAAGTTTCAGAAATGTGTTCTCAAACTCCAGTGTTCTCTTTATATTTGCTTATATAGATAACAGTGTGGAACATAGCAAGAAGCACAGAAAAAAAAAAAAAAAAAAGCTAGACGGAGACACAGCTTGAAGAAGAGGCAACATGGAAAACAGAACTACAATGGTAAGTTGTTAATTACTGTGTTAGCTTCAACATATATAGCAATGTACAAGGTGAAACAACATATATAGATAACATATGTGTGTCTAACAATACAAAGTGTAGTAGTTTATATCGCTAAATGATAAAATCAATGTCAGTGCATCTACAGGCAGTTCTAATTTTTTTTTTTTTTTTCGGAAAATAGCATATACGTGTATCTTATAATACAAATGGTAGCGGTTTCTATCTCTGAGTGATAACATGGAATACTAGGTCAAAATCTGCGTTGGTGCATCTCCAGACAGTTCAAGTTGATGGTGTGGAGTGGGGGAAATAATCACATAGTAGTTTGACAATTTGTGTTTTATACTACAGAAAGCTTTTTTCTGAATCTGTTTATTTTAACACACAATAGACAGAAGCATTGTCCTGTGCAAGCTATGCAAGAACAAAATAAGCCATGGCCAGCCAAACACAAATGTAGAGACCACAGCTTTATTGAAGCATATGAAGCAGCATCACTACATCTCGTGGGCAAAGGTGTCAACCAGCTACCACAAAAGGAGTTCTCTCTTTCTCCCACTTGGCCAAGTTGCTGGCAATGCATTTGCTGCTGTACCATTTAGTAGAGTCTGCTGGCTTTAGGAGTGTGTTCAGTCATGCTGATAGATACCTACTCGCCATTATTTCCCCCAAAAAGCCATCCCCGCCTTGTACTCTCATGTGGTGAGATAACGTGGGCCGCTCTCTGCGATTCTCACTGTGCGGCAAGGTTCACATCATGTTGGACACCTGGAGCCACTGTTATGGGCAGGGACAGTATATATCTTTCACGGTTTACTGGGCCAATGTTTTTTGTGGTGGTGGCGAAGCAGCACCCCGTCAACAAAGCTAGGTCCTCACTATTGTGTGGCCCTAGTTCCCACACCAGGCATTTATCTGCCTCCTCAACCTCTTCCTTCATGGACATCTTCCTGTCCCCAAATTCAGCATGGCACAGTGTCGCTCCCAGTCCCCCTCCTTCCTATCATGTTTCAAGTCAAGCGTTGCCATACGGTGTTGGAGCTTATGGGCCTGGGCGGGAGTAGCCATACAGGTGAGTAGTTGCAGTACATCAAGCGGCAAACATCCTGCTAGCTGTCACCCGTCACCCTCCTGACTCCAACTGGGTAAGATAGTCAGCGACAATGGCTGCAACATTGTGGCCACCCTAAACTTTGCTTTTTAAAATTACTCTGGCTTGTGCAAGATGCTAGCAATGTCAACATGACATTGAAAGGTCTCCAGGACTTCCAGGGACAGAATGGTCTGCTGCTACAACCCTTAATCTGCAATGTTCCAACTTGCTAGAATTCAACATTTTACAAGCTCGAGTGTCTGTATGAGCAGCAGAAAGCTGTGAACAATTTTGTTAATGCCACTGCTGCTGCCTGCCTGCCATCATGTTCTGTAAGGCTGCTGCTGCTTCCATCAAGGCACTGTTGCTGCCTCCCTACCAAAATGTTCCCTAAAGATGCTACTGCTGCCATCATGCTGCTGCTGCCGCCTGTCTACAATCATTTTCAGAACAGCTGCTGCCACCATCATGCCATTGCTGCTGCCTGCCTACCATCATGTTCTGTATGCCTAACATATGCCTGCTGCTGACGCCACTGCCTCAGCTGCTGCTCTTCACTGCTAATCCCCTACTGCCACCACTATTAATGTTATGCATTTGTTAATCCATTTATTAAGGGGGCAGCTTTAATTAAGAATGTGCCAGCAGTTCATCAAGCAGACGGCGATATATAATCTTTTAGTTTATACACAGAATTACTGTGCCTCAGTTCTAACGGGTAGTCTAATACAGAGGTCCCCAACCACCGGTCCCCGGCCCAGGACCGGGCCTTGGATAGATGTTTGCTGGGCCTCAGCAATCAGGGTCCTGGTCACAAGTGAAGGGCGGCACCGGCGGTTGCAGGGGACAGGGAGATGAGCGCTTCCATTGTGGAAGCGCTCATCTTCATAGTCATCTGAATCGCCTTCCTCAGGACAGAGCTACAGATGATTGTGCTGCGCCAGGGGAGGGTGAGGCGTCTCCCCTGCCCATTCCTCTCATAGGCTACAGGCCTAGTGCCTGCATCCTATCAGAGGCGGGCTCAGGCAGTGCAATGACGTCATCGCTCCGCCTGAGCCATACAGTACAGGACACAGGCCGGAAGAAGCCTGCATCGCATCGCTGCCAGCCTGATGGAGGTAAGTATAAGTGTTTATTTGGTTTTTTTTTGTTTTTTTGGTACAATACAGGAGAGGAGAGCTGTGGTGGAACTAGGGGGGCACTTCTTTTCTCACATGATATGAGGGCAGTTTTTACTGGTACATTATTGGGGGGCACTGTGGGGGCATCTATGGGGGCTCTTCTTATTGGTACATTATTGGGGGGCACTGCTGGGGCATCTATGGGGGCACATCTTACTGGCACATTATTAGGGGGCACTTCTTACTGTCACATTATTGGGGGGCACTGTGTGGGCACTTCTTACTGGCACATTATTGGGGGGCACTGTGGGGACATCTATGGGGGCACTTCTTATTGGAACATTATTGGAGGGCACTGTGGGGGGCATCTATGGGGGCACTTCTTATTGGTACATTAATGGGGGCACTGTGGGGGCATCTATGGGGGCACTTCTTACTGGCACATTATTGGGTGGCATTATGGGTGCATCTACTGAGGCCACAAAGCAGGGGTATTTTATTGTTACAGCCTGATATATTTTGTTTATTTTTACAGCCTGATGTAGCAACCGCTGCATCTCCCACTGGCCACCACTCCTTCTCCAGCAGTCAGGGATCAACAACCTCAGCAGAAGAAAGCTGTCATTCATTGTTGTCTATTGCTCCAGATGTTCCTCATACTATTACTCGTCACCAGAGGCATAGCTAGAGGTTCAGCACAGGGGGGGCAAAACATACTTGAGTGGGCCCCCCACTTAGTGGCTTCCCAAACGCACGTTTCCAACTTCACAGGCACATACTACTAGTTGTGGTTATAATATTGTATTAAAAAGATGACTGTATAAACTGCTAGATCATCTATGCTGTTAAGTACAGTACAATAGACTTTCTACATACCCTACTCTAAATACTCTACCATATAATGCAGTAAAATATAGGAGTAATAGGGGTAAAAAACAAGGGGACTCCTATGTTAAAGGAAACCTGTCCCCAGTTTTTGCATCACTAAACTAACAGTCCCCTGCCCCCATCAGACCTCAGATCAGCGTATTGTGCCCCATCAGACTTCAGATCAGCGTACTGTGCCCCCATCAGACCTCAGATCAGCGTATTGTGCCCCATCAGACCTCACATCAACCTACTGTGCCCCCATCAGACCTCACATCAGCCTACTGTGCCCCCATCAGACCTCAGATCAGCGTATTGTGCCCCATCAGACCTCAGATCAGCGTATTGTGCCCAATCAGACCTCAGATCAGCAGAATGTGCCTCCATTAATTCTCACATCAGCATACTGTGCCCCCATCAGACCTCAGATCAGCGTATTGTGCCCCCATCAGACCTCAGATCAGCAGAATGTGCCCCCATCAGACCTCACATCAGCCTACTGTGCCCCCATCAGACCTCACATCAGCAGAATGTGCCCCCATCAGACCTCAGATCAGCGTATTGTGCCCCATCAGACCTCAGATCAGCGTATTGTGCCCCATCAGACTTCAGATCAGCATATTGTGCCCCCATCAGACCTCACATCAGCCTACTGTGCTCCATCAGACCTCAGATCAGCGTATTGTGCCCCATCAGACCTCAGATCAGCGTATTGTACCCCCATCAGACCTCAGATCAGCAGAATGTGCCCCCATTAGTCCTCACATCAGCCTACTGTGCCCCCATCAGACCTCAGATCAGCAGAATGTGCCCCCATCAGACCTCAGATCAGCCTACTGTGCCCCCATCAGACCTCAGATCAGCGTATTGTACCCCATCAGACCTCAGATCAGCAGAATGTGCCCCCATCAGACCTCACATCAGCCTACTGTGCCCCCATCAGACCTCACATCAGCCTACTGTGCCCCATCAGACCTCAGATCAGCGTATTGTACCCCCATCAGACCTCAGATCAGCAGAATGTGCCCCCATCAGTCCTCACATCACCCTACTGTGGCCCCCATCAGACCTCAGATCAGCGTATTGTGCCTCCATCAGACCTCAGATCAGCGTATTGTGCCCCCATCAGACCTCAGATCAGCGTATTGTGCCCCCATCAGACCTCAGATCAGCAGAATGTGCCCCCATCAGACCTCAGATCAGCGTATTGTGCCCCCATCAGACCTCATATCAGCGTATTGTGCCCCATCAGACCTCAGATCAGCGTATTGTGCCCCATCAGAACTCGTGCGTGCAGCGTCAGGTCATAGTGCACGCCGGCCAGGGAGACAGTGGAGCGCCGGACCGGAGGGCAGCCGCAGCGCGGGACAGGTAAGAAAGGTTTTTTATTTTAATCTTATGTGGCTGGGTGCGCTGATCTGAGGTCTGATGGGGGTCCCTAAATACAAGTGAGCGCTTCCATAATGGAAGCGCTCACTTGTATTCGCCTGATAGTCATCCTTGCTGGGCCCCCCCGAATCACTGGGCCCGGAGCCGTCGCCCCCCCCCCCCCGCCCCCCGGTAGCTACGCCTCTGCTCATCACTTGTTTTGACAGCAATCGTCTAGGGAATTACAAAGAGACAACAGTACTCATCAAACAGCGCAGAAGCTAAACGTGCACCAGGCCAAGTTGCTGGTACTACAGTCCCTCCCTTTCCATGTAGTTAACTTTGCACATTTCTGAGAACTTATGGCTTGTGCCCAGCCAAGGTGTAGAGTCCCTAGCCCACATTACTTTTCCAAAAAAACTATACTAGCCCTGCACATGTACGTTAAGCAGAAGGTGGGCCAGTCCTTGGGCCTCTCGGTGTCTGGTAGGGTTCAAGCCAGCACTGACGTATGGAGTTGTAACTATGCAACATAGTAGCATAGTTTATAAGGCTGGACATCTGTCCATCTAGTTCAGCATGTTATCCTGCAAGTTGATCCAAAGGAGGGCAAAAAAAACCTTGTGAGGTAGAAGCCAATTTTCTTCACTTTAGGGGCAAAAAAAAAGTCAACAAGTCAAGTACAATACAATATAGTGTATTTCATTCTCAGCTCACTGGGTAAATGTCTTTCCTGACCTCCTTGCTCCGCGTTGCAATGCTGTGATTTCTGCACCAATGTCCTCCTCTGCCTTCTCATCTTCTACCTTGTTCTAACCCTCCCCTCTAGGCACAGTTCAAAGCTAGGCATGCTATCATGTTTGTGTAGTGACAGCGGCATTGTCATGATTCGGCAGGGGGATGACTACTGGCTATAACCATTATTAGACCCTTGCTACCAGTCTAAAATGGGGACATTTTTTAGACCTTCTGAGAGGTATGCAAAAATGGACTACTGTAGAGACATGCTCTGTGATAAACTAGACAAAACTGATGGTAACAGTGACCTGTAATACTGATGCACAGTCAATCTACAACTAACAGAAGGGATTAAAAAGCATGTGTTTGGACTGCCACAATATACCTTATAAGAACTTTTTTTTTTCCATTACTTTAGTGACGCTGCCTCCATTTCTTTATTTTGTTCCACGAAGAAGCCATTTGGATAGAGCTCCTGCAGGGGCACACATGGGTTTTTGGCTTTACTGAAGGGTGCTTTATGCTTTTATTTTTATTTTACAAAGGGGATTAGCTATGATTCTTGGTGCACTGCACAATGAAGTAGAGATTGATCAATTACACCTTTAATACTGATGGCTCAGTACATACAGAACGGATTAAGTATGAATGTTGGTGCACTAGAATGTAATACATACTGCAATACACTCTCCCTGCAGTCTCCCTGCAATTTAGGTTCCAATCCTTCACACTGGTTTTGGGCCACCAAGTGGAATGAATATGATTAGGCAGAGTGGCCTGGGTATACCATATTTATCGCAATTCGTAACAAAATCAAATTTCTTGTCAAAGTTCAGCGAATTAGCTGAATCGAATTTGTTAAAACTTTACCTTGTACCACAAGGTTCATTGCTGGGTCCCCTATTATTTAATTTATGGGATTAATAGCACTTGCTATTTTTGCAGATGACACCAAGCTATGTGGTACTGTGCAGTCTATGGATGATGTCTATAAACTTTAACCTGACTTGGACACTCTGAGTGTTTGGGCATCAACTTGGCAAATGAAGTCCTTGTGGAATGTAAAGTTATGCATCTGAGTAGTAATAATCTATGTGAATCATATGTCCTAGGGAATCTAACACTGGGATCATCATTTGTAGAGAAGGATTTGGGTGTACTTGTAGAACATACATTAAATAACAGCAAACACTATCAATTGGCTGCTTCTAAGGCTAGCAGGATATTGTCATGTATTGGGACATGAACTTGCAGGACAGGGATGTAATATTACCACTTTACAAAGCTTTGGTCAGCCTCATCTGGAATATGCAGTTCAGTTCTGGGCACCACTCCATACAAAGGATGCCCTGGAGCTCTAAAAAGTACAAAGGAGAGCAACTAAACTGAAAAGGGGCATGGAGGGTCTAAAGGTCCCTTTACATGGGACAATACAACAAGAGATTGTCAGGAAGGAAGCATTAGTTCCTGATAATAGCCTGCTAGATGGGGGAGGAGACTGCTTCATTTACATACAGTGATCTCCTCCACAGTACGGGAAGGAGTGATCGCTAATGCCATCGCTCGTCCCCATACTGACAAGTGGTTTGCCAGCAGCAGATGCTGTTTACACAGCATGATCTGCCGCGGGCAAACAATAATTTGCAACCTCACAAATGACCTATTACCTGATGAACAAGCGTTTCACTTGTTTATTGGTTAATCAGCAGTAGATGTACACCACCAGATAATCGATAACTACTATTTTCATGTATGTGATTATCTGTGGGATTCACTGCCCCTGTAAAGGGCCCTTTAGCCATGAGAAAAGATTAAAAGAATTAAATGTACTTAATCTTGAAAAGAGACATCTAAAGGGGGACATGATTAACCTATACAACTATATAAATGGACCATACAAAAAGTATGATGAAAAGCTATTCCATGTAAAATCCCCTCAAAAGACAAGGGGCACTGCCTTTATCTAAAAAAAAAAGTTCAGTTTCCAGAGACATCAAGGCTATTTTACTATAAGAACTGTACATCTGTGAAATAGTCTACTTTAGGATGTGGTCACAACTGGACAAATGATCAGTTTTAAAAAGAGCTATGATGAATTCTTAAAATTAAATAACATTAATGCTCATGAAAATGTGTAGAAATCTGGGTCTCACTCGTTTTTTCTAAAATTCACATCCCCATCTATCCCTTGAACTACATATATAACTTCTCCATATGTTAGGCTCAGTTCATCTTTCCCTGGGCCAGAAAAGGTTGTGCATATCTGCTCTATAATGTTGTGAATAATGTAGGTAAAATACACAAAATACAGTATGACATGTTTTAGGTGTATTTTATACCTTTTACTGAGGAATACATGTCCACACATTTTGCCATCCATATGTTGTTAGCAGAGAACAGTTAAAAAGCTGATTGATAACCTTTGACAGCTTAACGGGCATCTGTCAGCAAATTTGTACTTCTGAAACTGGCTGACCTGTTTTCTATGGCAGGTGGTAGCTGAAGGCATTTGTGCTGGTCCCAAGTTTATATGTGCTTGCATTGCTGAGAAAAAGTTTCAATGAATGCAAATGAGATGCCAGGAGCAAAGGGGGCATTGCCGTTACACCTGTAATCACAGGTGTAACAGAAACGACTGGCACTGTCAATAAAAGTGGAGAGGGAGTGGCAGATGCAGAGAGAGCAAAGCCTTTAGGTATAATGGCAATGGCTCATTTGCATATATTCAAACATTTTTCTCAGCAATGCAGGCACATATGAACAAGGGACCAAAACAGATGCCTTCAGCTGCCAAGAGCTCATGCAGTGGGTCAGCCATTTGCATAGGTACTAATCTGCTGACAGATGCCCTTTAACAAACATATTACCTTTTGCCTGAATTTTCATAATACTTTTCATTGTATCAATTGATGGATGGATAAGACACAGTCTAGGTTCTTGCTTTTGACTTAAGCAAACTCCATTTTCATTCACAATCATCCAGTTCCGATCAAATAAAAGTCCCTGCTCTGTCACTGGCCACTGGGAGACCTGAGAGAAGGCAAAATATTAACATGTAAAAAATTATATTTATGGTATACAATACAGTACTTTGTTAGATATAATTTTGCTTTGTTCTTCAACATAACTAAATCTACTGTGCTTCAAGCTAGTTTTACATTCAAAAAACTGGCCAAAGTGTAAAGATTTTTCTTGTTATTTTCTCTTTCTAATTCAAATGTAATAATTTAACAAAACAAATTTATACAGAAAAACCTGTTTAACCTACACCATCTCTGTTATACCTAAAACCAAAGGTTGACACTTATTTCTTGTGTATCTCCCACCAAAAGCTGGTATTTTTGTTTTAACTGAGCACTATGCTTTGCTTTTTTTCTTACAGGGAGCGATATCAGCCAGTGATATATAGTGAGAATTCCAACTAAAAAAGCAGACTGATATATACAACTTAGAAAAGAGCAAAAACATTTCAAGTTTTCTCAAAAATTCTGCTACCAAACAATAAAGTGGTGAGCACAGAATAGCACGA
The DNA here is from genome assembly GCA_900303285.1 of Rhinella marina. Taxonomy (NCBI): domain Eukaryota; kingdom Metazoa; phylum Chordata; class Amphibia; order Anura; family Bufonidae; genus Rhinella; species Rhinella marina. The sequence goes on along the minus strand of ONZH01023836.1, from coordinate 11,505 downwards.
AAGATCACATAACCCCAGGAGGGGTCCTGCCCAGAAGGTTTACCCATAATGCTTTGCAATCAGGCTCACAGCCAATCAGGAGGGATAGACATGTTATAACCACAATATAATCACAAGAAGAGATGCCATGTGTATTCTCATGTCATTCACTGATGTGACAGGCAATTTAGACACAAAATGCCTGTCCTGCTTGACGGAAACCACCCGGATCCGTTATGCTGCCCATACACTTCTATTATGATGGAATGCAAAACGGAATGCCTCTTAAAGGCTTCTGTGGTGCATTCCATCATAGAATTCCATAGAATTATACTCCATGATAACGGAATCCATAACAGAATTACCACTGAACCTGAACACCGAACTCGAACTTGCAAACTGCAAGTTCGTTCATCCCTAGTCATCACTGCAAACAGGCTAAACAACTCCTTTAACCTGTACACAACACAGGGAACTGTGTTTACAATACCAGTACCGTAGAGCTACGGCTCGCTGCAGGGGTCTGGCAGTCACTGATAGCTGTATGCGCCGGCATTGGTGTTTTCACCAATACCAGCGCATTAACCCTAGATGTACTGGGGTCAGCACTGACTGCGGAACGTGCAATGTTTGTGGACGGAGCTCCTATCTGTTCTCTGCACTGCTATGACGGAGACTCGATGGCTGGAACGGCAGCCCAATGCTTTCCTTAGGCAACATGGCTGCCTTTCCTGCAAGCCTGTGAGATCCAGCCCCCAATATACCAGAGCCCATAGAAAATCTACTTCTAAATGAAATAGACGAGGCGGCAAATCATAATGAGGTCGTTATTATGGGGGATTTCAACTACCCAGATATAGACTGGAAAACTGAAACCTGTATATCTCATAAAGGAAACAGGTTCTTGGAAATAACCAAAGACAATTACCTTTCCCAACTGGTTCAGGACCCGACAAGAGGGACGGCCATACTGGACTTAGTATTAACCAATAGACCTGACAGAACAACAGATGTGCAGGTCGGGGGACTCCTAGGAAATAGTGACCATAATATAATAACCTTCCAATTGTCATTTAAAAGAGCGTTTCCTCAGGGAGGAACAAAAATACCTAACTTCAAAAAAGCTAAATTTAGCCACTAAGAGAGGCCATAGGCCTAACTAACTGGGACAAAGTCCTCAAAAATAAAAAATACAGCCACAAAATGGGATATTTTTAAAAGCATCCTAATATCTAATTGTGAGAGGTACATACCTTATGGGAATAAAAGGTTAAGGAACAAGAATAAAACCAATGTGGATAAACAGAACTGTAAAGAAAGCAATAAATGACAAACAGAAAGCATTTAAATCACTAAAACAGGAGGGGAGCGAGGAAGCATTGAAAACTACAAGGAAAAAATAGAATATGTAAAAGACAAATAAAAACAGCCAAACTAGAGACCGAGAGATTAATCGCCAAAGAAAGTAAAACTAACCCTAAAATGTTCTTTAATTATATAAATGGTAAAAAGTATAAAACCTGAAGGTGTCGGCCCTTACAGAGTAATGAGGGGGGAGTTGCAGAGAGCGATGAGGAGAAAGCAAAGCTACTAAATATCTTTTTCTCCACTGTATTCACTGAGGAAAGTAAACTGTCAGATGAATGCAGAATATAAAAGTAAATTCCCCATTAAAGTGCCCTGTCTGACCCAGGAAGAAGTAGAGCTGCGTCTTAAAAAGATTAAAATAGAACAAATCGCCAGGACCGGATGGCATACACCCCCGTATCCTAAGAGAATTAGGTAATGTCATCGCCAGACCCTTATTTCTGATATTTAAGGACACTATACTGACAGGGAGTGTTCCACAGGATTGGCGCATAGCAAATGTGTGCCAATATTCAAAAGGGTCCAAAAACAGAGCCCGGGAACTATAGGCCGTAAGTTTAACATCTGTCGTGGGTAAACTGTTTGAGGGTTTTCTAAGAGATGCTATCTTGGAGTACCTCAATGAAAATAAGCATATAACTCCATATCAGCATGGCTTCATGAGGGATCGGTCCGTGTCAAACCAATTTAATCAGTTTCTATGAGGAGGTAGTTCTAGACTTGACGCGGGGAATCAATGGATGTCGTATATCTGGACTTCTCCAAAGCATTTGACACTGTACACATAAAAGGTTAGTATATAAGATGAGAATGCTTGGCCTGGGAGAAAAATGTCTGTATGTGGGTAAGTAACTGGCTCAGTGATAGAAAACAGAGGGTGGTTATTAATGGTACATACTCAGATTGGGTCACTGTAACTAGTGGGGTACCACAGGGGTCAGTATTGGGCCTATTCTCTTCAATATATTTATTAATGATCTTGTAGAAGGCTTGCACAGTAAATATCATTTTTGCAGATGACACTAAAACTGTGTAAAGTATTACACAGAAGAGGACAGTTCACTGCTACAGATGGATCTGGATAGACTGGAGGCTTGGGCAGAGAAGTGGCAGATGAGGTTTAAACACTGACAAAATGTAAAGTTATGCATATGGGAAGGAATAATGCAAGTCACCAATACATACTAAATGGTAAATATTGGGTAACTCTGACATAGAAAAGGACCTAGGAATTTTAGTGAACAGAAATCTAAGCTGCAGAAACCAGTGTCAGACAGCTGCTGCCAAGGCCAATAAGATAATGGGCTGCATCAAAAAGAGGCATAGATGCCCGTGATGAGAACATAGTCCTGCCACTTTACAAATCACTAGTCAGACCACACATGGAGTACTGTGTACAGTTCTGGCTCCTGTGAACAAGGCAGACATAGCAGAGCTGGAGAGGGTTCAGAGGAGGGCAACTAAAGTAATAACTGGAATGGGTGGACTACAGTACCCAGAAAGATTATCAAAATTAGGCTTATTCACTTTAGAAAAAAGACGACTGAGGGGAGATCTAATAACTATGTATAAATATATCAGAGGTCAGTACAGAGATCTCTCCCACGATCTATTTATCCCCAGGACTGTGACCGTGACGAGGGGCCATCCTCTGCGTCTGGAGGAAAGAAGGTTTGTACATAAACATAGAAGAGGATTCTTTACGGTAAGAGCAGTGAGACTATGGAACTCTCTGCCTGAGGAGGTGGTGATGGTAAGTTCACTAAAAGAGTTCAAGAGGGGCCTGGATGTATTTTTGGAGGGTAATAATATTATAGGTTATAGTTACTAGAGAGGGGTCGTTGATCCAGGGAGTAATTCTGATTGCCTGATTGGAGTCGGGAAGGAATTTTTTTCCCTAAAGTGGGGAAAACTGGCTTCTACCTCACAGGGTTTTTTTTGCCTTCCTCTGGATCAACTTGTAGGAAAACAGGCCGAACTGGATGGACAGATGTCTTTTTTCGGCCTTATAAACTATGTTACTATGTTACTATGTAAGTGTATTACAGTGTGTAATACACTTACAGCCAATGCATTACAATACAGATGTATTGTAAGGCATTATAGAGGGGATCAAACCCCCAAAAGTTAAAGTCCCAGAGTGGGACGAAAAATAAAGAAAAAGTAAAAAAAAAAAAAGTTTTACACAATAAAAAATGTAAAGTTTCAAGTAAAAAAAGAATCCTTTTCACAAAATGAATTAAAAAAATAGGGAAAAAAAATAAAAGTAGACATATTAGGTATCACCGCATTCGCATCGACCAGCTCTGTAAAAATATCACATGATCCACCCTGCCAGATGAACACCGTAAAAAAAAAAAAAAAAAACAGTGACAAAACAGCCAATTTCTGGTCACCTTGCCTTACAAAAAGTGTAATACCAAGCAATCCAAAAGGCATATGTAGCCCAAAATGGTACCAATCAATCATCCCGCAAAAAATGAGCCCCTATGTAAGACAATCGCCCAAAAAGTAAAAAAAAAATTAGTCTCAGAAAATGGCAACACAAAAATAAGATTTTATTCTGTTCAAAAAAGCTTTCACTGTGTGAAACTTAACAAAAATAAAAATGATAGACATATTAGGTATCTAAGTATATTGAAGGAAACTGCGGCACTCCCAATTCTTCAAAGATTCTGCATTTTATTCACCAAAATGTGCAACGTTTCTACCCTACATGGGTCTTGCTTGAAATAATGCAGAATCTTTGAAGAATTGGGAGCGCTGCAGTTTCCTTCAATATCCTTGAATAACAGGGGGACTACAGACTGGTACCCATCACCGCTGGCAACACCACCATATTGGACACATTTTTTTCCATAAGTGCTGCTACAAATTTTCTATTTTTTAAGACATATTAGGTATTGTCTCATCCATAGCAACCTGCTCTATAAAAATATCACATGATATGCCTCCTCAGGTGTATGCTGTAAAAAAATTTAAAAAAAACTATGCCAAAACAGACATTTTTTTCACCTTGCCTCACAAAAAGTGTAATACCAAGCAATCAAAAAGTCTTATGTACCCAAAAATGGTACCAATGAAAACGTCACCTCATCCTGCAAAAAAAGGACCCCCACATAATACAATCACTCAGGGGCGTCGTTAGGCTAAAACATTCGGGGTCTGAGCCCCGGATGTTATGCTCCAGGCCCCGAAGGTACTGCCTGCCAGCCCTTTACTGTGCAGTGGGCTGGCTCACAGCTACCACCAGGGCTGTTATCAGGTGCTGGACTGCAGCACTGGCACACATCATCATATTTTACTTTGGTGAAAGGGACAGCACAATACCTTGCAGGGCTTTTTCCTTTCTCCAAAGTAACTTCACGGACCCCACATGAGCAGACAGCCCCCTCCTCTGTGCAGTGTGATATTCCATCATGTGTGATGAGAGGGCGGGGCCAGAGGAGCCGAGGCAGCAGCAGGAGATAATAGAGAAGGTGCTCCTTCTCTCTCCTGCTCTCTTGTGTTAATGTGCCTCAAGACTGCCTGAAGTATAATGTTCAGTCCCTCACTGATTCTCCTACTCCACACAGCAGCAATGGGGTAAGTTATTGTGGGAGGGAAGCTAGTAGAGTCCTGAAGCTGCTGCCCCTGCACATCTTGTGTCCCCCTGGTGTTCCAGCCCCTCACAGACCTCTGCCCACTATCTCAACTTTACTTTACACAGAGCTTCTAAGAAGTTATGTCTCTCAGTGACCCCTCAACCCACCCCCCCCCATTCCCTCTCATCAGTGGCATTCCAAAATTTCCCAGCCCCTCATCCCCCACATGTGATGTCATGTCTCTGTAGGTTATATCAGTGCTGGAGCGTTATAAGAGGAGCAGCTGATATCAGCCACATATGATGTCGTGTCTCTGGAGGTTATATCAGTGCTAGAGTGTTATAAGAGGAGAGGCTGATATCAGTTATATATTATGTAATGTCTCTAGAGATTATATCAGTACTGGAGCGTTATAAGAGGAGCGGCTGATATCAGTCTCATATGATGTAATGTCTCTGGAGGTTATATCAGTGCTAGAGCATTATAAGAAGAGCGGCTGATATCAGTCACATATGATGTAAATGTCTCTGGAGGTTATATCAGTGCTGGAGTGTTATGAGAGGAGCGGCTGATATCAGTCACATATGATGTAATTAGAGATGAGCGAGTAGTGAAATATTCGAAAGTTCGAAATTCGATTCGAATAGACCGCGAAATTCGACTATTCGACCGACTATCGAATCCCATTATAGTCTATGGGAAAAAAATGCTCGCCACTTGGAAATCTCAATTCGACCACTTGGAGGTCACCAAGTCCACCCTGAATCCTCAGAAAAGGATGCCAACACTGCTGGAATGCAACTGGGACAGCAGGGGAAGCATGTCTGGGTGCATATAACGCGCCCAAGTCGCACTATTACGCCACTATCACAGCCTCTCAACAATACACTCCAAAGACAATATAACCTCTCTGTAAAGTGAGACCATACAAGGAAACCTTCTTTCCTCTACATTGCCAGGGACCCCAAGCCAAACTAGACAAAAAAGAAGATGAAATTCTGCACCCCTTAAAATCACGTTGCCTATGACAACCACAGATGGCATAGGCAAAGGGGAAAGCAAATAGACCCCACCCCTAATTGTCATTGTGTGTGTGTGTGTGAGATGTGGTCAGACATGTCTTCTTTAAAATGTAAAAACAACTCAAACACATGCAGAAGCCTTAAAATGCCCAAATTGTTGGCGCTTGAGATGTCAGTGACCCGACCTGGCCCAGTGTCATGTCTAGCAGGTAAAGCAGTGGGGATGTTGAGGGATGCGTAGGACCGCAAAAGGCAGGAAGAGGCCGTGGGCTGGCCAGAGGCTCATGGAAAATTTTGTGGAAGCCCAAGAGGTGAGACCTCTTAAAATTATGTGGAGGCCCAAGAGGTGAGACCTTGATAAATTTTGTGGAGGCCCAAGAGGTGAGACCTTGATAAAATTTTGTGGAGGCCCAAGAGGTGAGACCTGTTAAAAATTTTGTGGAGGCCCAAGAGGTGAGACCTTGATAAAATTTTGTGGAGGCCCAAGAGGTGAGACCTGTTAAAAATTTTGGGGAGGCCCAAGAGGTGAGACCTTAATAAAATTATGTGGAGGCCCAAGAGGTGAGACCTGTTAAAAATTTTGTGGAGGCCCAAGAGGTGAGACCTGTTAAAAATTTTGTGGAGGCCCAAGAGGTGAGACCTTGATAAAATTTTGTGGAGGCCCAAGAGGTGAGACCTTGATAAAATTTTGTGGAGGTCCAAGAGGTGAGACCTCTTAAACATTTTGTGGAGGCCCAAGAGGTGAGACCTCTTAAAACATTTTTGTGGAGGCCCAAGAGGTGAGACCTCTTAAAAATTTTGTGGAGGCCCAAGAGGTGAGACCTTGATAAAATTTTGTGGAGGCCCAAGAGGTGAGACCTTGATAAAATTATGTGGAGGCCCCCAAGAGGTGAGACCTTGATAAAAATTTGTGGAGGTCCAAGAGGTGAGACCTTGATAAAATTTTGTGGAGGCCCAAGAGGTGAGACCTCTTAAACATTTTGTGGAGGCCCAAGAGGTGAGACTCTTAAACATTTTGTGGAGGCCCAAGAGGTGAGACCTCTTAAAATTTGTGAGGCCAAGAGGTGACCTTTAAAATTTGTGGAGGCCCCAAGAGGTGACCTAAATTTGGAGCCCTCTTAAACATTTTGTGGAGGCCCAAGAGGTGAGACGTATTAAAAATTATGTGGAGGCCCAAGAGGTGAGACGTGTTAAAAATTATGTGAAGGCCCAAGAGGTGAGACGTGTTAAAAATTATGTGGAGGCCCAAGAGGTGAGACCTGTTAAACATTTTGTGGAGGCCCAAGAGGTGAGACCTGTTAAACATTTTGTGGAGGCCCAAGAGGTGAGACGTGTTAAAAATTATGTGGAGGCCCAAGAGGTGAGACGTGTTAAAAATTATGTGGAGGCCCAAGAGGTGAGACGTGTTAAAAATTATGTGAGTTGCCCAAGAGGTGAGACGTGTTAAAAATTATGTGGAGGCCCAAGAGGTGAGACGTGTTAAAAATTATGTGGAGGCCCAGAGGGTGAGACCTGTTAAAAATTATGTGGAGGCCCAAGAGGTGAGACCTGTTAAACATTTTGTGGAGGCCCAAGAGGTGAGACCTGTTAAACATTTTGTGGAGGCCCAAGAGGTGAGACCTCTTAAAAATTATGTGGAGGCCCAAGAGGTGAGACCTCTTAAAAATTATGTGGAGGCCAAGAGGTGAGACCTCTTAAACATTTTGTGGAGGCCCAAAGAGGTGAGACGAATTAAAATTATGTGGAGGCCCAAGAGGTGAGACCTTGATAAATTTTGTGGAGGCCCAAGGGTGAGACCTTGATAAAATTATGTTGGAGGCCCAAGAGGTGAGACCTGTTAAAAATTTTGTGGAGGCCCAGAGGTGAGACCTTGATAAAAATTTGTGGAGGCCCAACAGGTGAGACCTTGATAAAATTTTGTGGAGGCCCAAGAGGTGAGACGCTCTTAAACATTTTGTGGAGGCCCCCCCAGAGGTGAGACCTCTTAAACATTTTGTGGAGGCCCAAGAGGTGAGACCCTTAAACATTTTGTGGAGGCCAGAGGTGAGACCTCTAAACATTTTGTGGGCCCAAGAGGTGAGACCTCTTAAACATTTTGTGGAGGCCAAGAGGTGAGACTCTTAAAAATTTATGTGGAGGCCCAAGAGGTGACATCTCTTAAACATTTTGTGGAGGCCAAGAGGTGAGACCTCTTAAACATTTTGTGGAGGCCAAGAGGTGAGACCTCTTAAACATTTTGTGGAGGCCCAAGAGGTGAAGACCTCTTAAAATTTTGTGGAGGCCCAAGAGGTGAGACCTTGATAAAATTTTGTGGAGGCCCAAGAGGTGAGACTTGATAAAATTATGTGGAGGCCCAAGAGGTGAGACCTGTTAAAAATTTTGTGGAGGCCCAAGAGGTGAGACTTGATAAAAATTTGTGGAGGTCCAAGAGGTGAGACCTTGATAAAATTTTGTGGAGGCCCAAGAGGTGAGACCTCTTAAACATTTTGTGGAGGCCCAAGAGGTGAGACCTCTTAAACATTTTGTGGAGGCCCAAGAGGTGAGACCTCCTAAACATTTTGTGGAGGCCCAAGAGGTGAGACCTATTAAAAATTATGTGGAGGGCCCAAGAGGTGACATCTCTTAAACATTTTGTGGAGGCCCAAGAGGTGAGACCTCTTAAACATTTTGTAGAGGCCCAAGAGGTGAGACCTATTAAAAATTATGTGGAGGCCCAAGAGGTGAGACGTGTTAAAAATTATGTGAAGGCCCAAGAGGTGAGACGTGTTAAAAATTATGTGGAGGCCCAAGAGGTGAGACCTGTTAAACATTTGTGGAGGCCCAAGAGGTGAGACCTGTTAAACATTTTGTGGAGGCCCCAAGAGGTGAGACGTGTTAAAAAATTATGTGGAGGCCCAAGAGGTGAGACGTGTTAAAAATTATGTGGAGGCCCAAGAGGTGAGACGTGTTAAAAATTATGTGGAGCCCAAGAGGTGAGACGTGTTAAAAATTATTTGGAGGCCCAAGAGGTGAGACCTGTTAAAAATTATGTGGAGGCCAAGAGGTGAGACCTGTTAAAAATTATGTGGAGGCCCAAGAGGTGAGACCTGTTAAACATTTTGTGGAGGCCCAAGAGGTGAGACCTGTTAAACATTTTGTGGAGGCCCAAGAGGTGAGACCTGTTAAAAATTATGTGGAGGCCCAAGAGGTGAGACCTTAAAAATTTTGTGGAGGCCCAAGAGGTGAGACCTCTTAAACATTTTGTGGAGGCCCAAGAGGTGAGACCTGTTAAAACATTTGTGGAGGCCCAAGAGGTGAGACCTCTTAAACATTTTGTGGAGGCCCAAGAGGTGAGACCTGTTAAAAATTATGTGGAGGCCCAAGAGGTGAGACCTCTTAAACATTTTGTGGAGGCCCAAGAGGTGAGACCTCTTAAAAACATTTTGTGGAGGCCCAAGAGGTGAGACGTGTTAAAAATTATGTGGAGGCCCAAGAGGTGAGACCGTGTTAAAAATTATGTGGAGGCCCAAGAGGTGAGACCTGTTAAAAATTATGTGGAGGCCCAAGAGGTGAGACCTGTTAAACATTTTGTGGAGGCCCAAGAGGTGAGACCTGTTAAAACATTTTGTGGAGGCCCAAGAGGTGAGACCTGTTAAAAATTATGTGGAGGCCCAAGAGGTGAGACCTGTTAAAAATTATGTGGAGGCCCAAGAGGTGAGACCTGTTAAAAATTATGTGGAGGCCCAAGAGGTGAGACCGTGTTAAAAATTATGTGGAGGCCCAAGAGTGAGACGTGTTAAAAATTATGTGGAGGCCCAAGAGGTGAGACCTGTTAAAAATTATGTGGAGGCCCAAGAGGTGAGACCTGTTAAACATTTTGTGGAGGCCCAAGAGGTGAGACCTGTTAAACATTTTGTGGAGGCCCAAGAGGTGAGACCTCTTAAAAATTATGTGGAGGCCCAAGAGGTGAGACCTCTTAAAAAATTATGTGGAGGCCCAAGAGGTGAGACCTCTTAAAAATTATGTGGAGGCCCAAGAGGTGAGACCTCTTAAACATTTTGTGGAGGCCCAAGAGGTGAGACCGTGTTAAAAATTATGTGGAGGCCCAAGAGGTGAGACCTGTTAAAATTTTGTGGAGGCCCAAGAGGTGAGACCTTGTTAAAAATTATGTGGAGGCCCAAGAGGTGAGACCTGTTAAAAATTTTGTGGAGGCCCAAGAGGTGAGACCTGTTAAAATTTGTGGAGGCCCAAGAGGTGAGACCTTTAAAATTTTGTGGAGGCCCAAGAGGTGAGACCTGTTAAAAATTTTGTGGAGGCCCAAGAGGTGAGACCTCTTAAACATTTTGTGGAGGCCCAAGAGGTGAGACCTCTTAAACATTTTGTGGAGGCCCAAGAGGTGAGACCTCTTAAAAATTATGTGGAGGCCCAAGAGGTGAGACCTCTTAAACATTTTGTGGAGCCCAAGAGGTGAGACCTGTTAAAAAATTTGTGGAGGCCCAAGAGGTGAGACCTGTTAAAACATTTTGTGGAGGCCCAAGAGGTGAGACTCTTAAAAATTTTGTGGAGGCCCAAGAGGTGAGACCTCTTAAACATTTGTGGAGGCCCAAGAGGTGAGACCTGTTAAAATTTTGTGGAGGCCCAAGAGGTGAGACCTTGTTAAAAATTTTGTGGAGGCCCAAGAGGTGAGACCTGTTAAACATTTTGTGGAGGCCCAAGAGGTGAGACCCTTAAAAATTTTGTGGAGGCCCAAGAGGTGAGACCTGTTAAAAATTTTGTGGAGGCCCAAGAGGTGAGACCTCTTAAACATTTTGTGGAGGCCCAAGAGGTGAGACCTCTTAAAACATTTTGTGGAGGCCCAAGAGGTGAGACCTGTTAAAATTATGTGGAGGCCCAAGAGGTGAGACCTGTTAAAAATTATGTGGAGGCCCAAGAGGTGAGACCTCTTAAACATTTTGTGGAGGCCCAAGAGGTGAGACCTCTTAAAACATTTTGTGGAGGCCCAAGAGGTGAGACCGTGTTAAAAATTATGTGGAGGCCCAAGAGGTGAGACGTGTTAAAAATTATGTGGAGGCCCAAGAGGTGAGACCGTGTTAAAATTATGTGGAGGCCCAAGAGGTGAGACCTGTTAAACATTTTGTGGAGGCCCAAGAGGTGAGACCTGTTAAACATTTTGTGGAGGCCCAAGAGGTGAGACCTGTTAAAAAATTTGTGGAGGCCCAAGAGGTGAGACCTGTTAAAAATTATGTGGAGGCCCAAGAGGTGAGACCTGTTAAAAATTTTGTGGAGGCCCAAGAGGTGAGACCTGTTAAAAAATTATGTGGAGGCCCAAGAGGTGAGACCTGTTAAAAATTATGTGGAGGCCCAAGAGGTGAGACCTGTTAAAAATTATGTGGAGGCCCAAGAGGTGAGACCTGTTAAACATTTTGTGGAGGCCCAAGAGGTGAGACCTGTTAAACATTTTGTGGAGGCCCAAGAGGTGAGACCTCTTAAAAATTATGTGGAGGCCCAAGAGGTGAGACCTCTTAAAAATTATGTGGAGGCCCAAGAGGTGAGACCTCTTAAACATTTTGTGG
>ONZH01023835.1:0-65237 GCA_900303285.1 Rhinella marina | reverse complement strand
CCTGCACATGTCCTCCCCAATCAGGGTACAGGGGACAACTCCCTGACTAAACTGTCATTTCCTCCTCACCGCAGGAAGTTGGAAGAACTTAACTTCTCTCCAGCAGAGGGGGTCAGAATGGACTAAGGACCGTACCATTCTGGTAAAACTACATCTGAATCTGCCATAGTATTTACTGACACCTGCTGGTCCACCAGATACATATAAAAGACATTACATACACATATAGACTATTGCGCTACTATGCTGGTACGTTCCTGCCTTGTGAGTAGGTTGTCCGATCTCTGTTATCCCCTCTCAACAGACGTACAACCTATGTAAACTGCACTAAGCAACCATTTCTGACTGACTCGAATACCAAAGAAAGCATGGGGGTGTCTTCACTCTGTAATCCCACCATTGTGAAATGATAAGCCCGCAAACGGAAGGGTGGCTTCATTCTGTAATCCCTTCCAAGCACCAAAGCCTGATAATGCTTTACGCTTTGTCACCTTGATGTCTATCAGTAGCTGCAAGTTATTTTTACCCGGAGGCGATGCTCAAGGCCTCAGGACATAGTGAACTAGGAGGAGGAATCTACCTGTCCTGCCAGAGTTCCAGTGAGAGACTATTCTCTCCTGACACATATAAGACACATCTATAGCAGCGAGGATAACTCTGAAGGAATAAGAGAAAACTGCTTGTGGCTCTGACACCTGGCTACCATGAACCGTTAGTGTGAAACGCCCTCAGAGGCAGCATATATATCTGAGGTAGAGACAAGTAAGGTGCTAACTATCTGGATAAGTGCATGACCATACATTAAAGTGCATTGGAGGACACATTGTGGCACCTGCAAAGAAACACACACAATGAGCAATATTCTTGATCGTTGCTGAAAGGTAAAATATTAGTGCAAACATTTAAGTGCAAATATATTAAAGGCATAATATAGGATATCTGTGGTTACATTCAAGTCCATCTTTTCTTCTTCTTTGGCTTGAGACTGGAACAAAGTCCCAAATTCAATTGAAATTTGTAATCCACATGGGTAATAAAATAAGTTAAAAATAGCTGAAAAGGTTTCTTGACAAAACCCTTTTAAAAGTGATTTCCCAACAACCTGAAAAGGGGGGAAAAAGGATGTGGTGCGCAAACATGGCGCAACTTGGATTATTGCAGATGGGGGGAGTCCAGCCACACGTGTCCATCATGGTGGAGACTTAAAACACGGGCAATACAACAAAGTAAAACACAGCCAATAGGTTGTCACCGGTCAGGGCTCAGTCCACGGGGTGGCTCCCATTAGTCCTGCAGTTTTTTGAGAGTACTTGAGTGTGGGCTCCCCTTAGTGGAAAGCCGGCACATCCTCCTCGTCGCTGCTGGAGCTGAACGACATAAGAGGGCGCTCCTGCCTCTGATAGGCCTCACGGTAGGCAGCGGCCATTCCCCAGCGTCCTCTTAAAGATAGATGTGGCACTGGTCGGGGCAGGGTCCCAGTGGTCACACTGGTGACTGTGGTAGCCATTTTGGAACGGACCCTGTAAGGCCCGGATGCTCCTGCCGGTCCCACTGGCGACCGAACCTCGGGTTGTAGAGGCTCGGCCAGAGGCCTACCCCGGGCAACAGATTGGGCTGCTGGTGCCTCCTGCATCAGGTGGTAGGTGGCCAGGGGGTTGAAAATAAATTTGCTGCCTGTAATCTGACCCACCTGGAACGCTGGCAGTGGAGGAAGCTCGGGAATGAGTTGCTCCGGCTCGCCGAGAAGAGGTCTTGCTCCTGGCTGACTGTCTCCCGCTTCATCCTCTCGTGGACGGTGAGTAAGGGTGGCGGTCGCGGAGTGATCTTCCCATTCCTCTTGAGGTGACTCCGGCCTCGGTGGTCTGGTGATGACCTTCACCCGGTGGCAAAGGGGCCTTTGTAGGCTCTTCATAGGCGTGAATTCTACGAAGTCGCCCGCATGGAGGTTGTGTCGTGCTGGAGGGAGGTACGGCCTCTTCACGGAGCGACGATTAACGTAGAACTCCTCAGCGGACTCCTCGTCTGTGATGAACCCCACGCCGCGGTCCACGATAAACCAAAGCACAGTCCCGGTGCGCCTTTCGAGAGTCGGGTCACCACATCGGGGATGTTCCAGCACCTCGACCACCCACTCTTCTACAACCCTTTTCTAGTCCCACAGGGTAGTAACATTTTTAGTTACTGCAGCAGGAACGATGGGGTTCTGTCGGAGGTCGTTATGTCGGGGCTTAGGCGAGGTGGGGACTCCGGCCACTCGGTTGTGGACTTCCTCCGCAGGCCCGGCCATCTCGACTTGGACTTTGGCCCGGACGTATGGTGGCTTCCTGAGTGCACCGCTGGTTGCGTCCATCTTCAGGACCACGTGTGCGGCCTTGCTTGCAGGATCTCCAGCTGCTATCACCGGTAGATGAGGCACTTCGGGGTTTGGCACCAGCTGTGCCTTTACGGATAACTTGGTCCAGGCGAACCTCCGCTGGTCTAGGTGTAGGCTCATATGGGTCGGTGCCCCAGACCATATCCCCCCAACTAGGGCCACGCTGACGGGATGCCATGTTGTTGTCTCTCTCTTTCTTCGCATACACCGGAGATGAAGAAGGAGCTAAGGGGGTGGAGTCTTCGCTCTCAATGCTCCCCCCAGCAAGTTCCTGGCGGGCTGGATTGGATTTTCCCGCGCTACAGGGGGCCGTGCCATGGTTTTCCCGCTCTTGAGGGGACGGTTTCTTTGCTTCAGCATGAAGAAGCTGCGCAACTAGTGAGAAAATGGCGTTGTTAACCCTTCTGGTGCCGGCGCACAGCGTTTTGCGCCGTCTGCACCGCAGCGACTGTGTCAAAGTCATTTTTCAGTAGACATCTGTCAGGTTTTCTGACTAATTCTTTGGCCTTGTAGATAAAAGGCTATTAGTTTAAAGTCTGTTTTAGGGATGGTTGAGCTGTGGCCTTAACGGTACAGGCAATTCAGACTCATCCTGTTCGTGACGCTAATGCGTACATATTCAGTTAAGTAGCGTACCTTTGACAATGCTAGACTGTATGTTCGTTACTTGAGTAGGAATGTTCGCAGACGCAGTGTATGAGTACGCTAATGCGTACATATTCAGTTAAGTAGCATACCTTTGACAACGCTACACTGTATGTTCGTTACTTGAGTAGGAATGTTCACAGATGCAGTGTATGCGTATGCTAATGCGTACATATTCAGTTAAGTAGCGTACAATTGACAACGCTACACTGTATGTTCGTTACTTGAGTAGGAATGTTCGCAGACGCAGTGTATGGGTACGATAATGCGTACATATTCAGTTAAGTAGCATACCTTTGCGAACGTTACACTGTATGTTCGTTATTTGTTCGCATTAGCATACGCATTAGTGTAAATTCTCAAATATGCCTTCAGAAGCGACGTATGGGCATTGATGTCTGACTTTTGTGAGGTTTTACACAATTTTGATGAATCTACACAGATGGTGAGCAGCGATAATGCAATTATCAGCGTAACCATCCCACCTCTGTGTCTACTTAAAACCTCACTGCTCACAATAAAGACGGACGCTTTGTGTGCGGAAATGGAGGAAGACCCTACACAGGGCGATAGCCAGACCACCCTTGGTTCGTCTTCTCAGCACCAATTGGAGGAGGAGGAGGAGAAGGAGCATGAGACGGTTGCCACCGCTACACAGGGTAGTACCCAGAGCAGATTTGCACCATCTCTTCGGCGTGGATGGCCCGAAGAGGAGGACGAGGATGATGAGGAGGAGATTGAGGGTCATTCTCCTGGTGAGGAGAGCGAAGCCTTGTCTGTTGGGACTCTGGCACACATGGCTGACTTCATGCTAGGCTGCCTCTGCCGTGACCCTCGCGTTATACGCATATTAGGCAACACCGATTACTGGTTGTTTACCCTTCTCGACCCCCACTACAAAGATAATTTCTCATTTCTCATTCCTGTGGCGGAGAGGACAACTAAAATGGTACAATACCAGAAGGCCCTTGTAGAAAAATTGCTCCAAAAATTTCCAGCTGAGAACACAGGCGGCAGAGTACGTAGTTCCTTGGCCACCCGAGGAGGGGAGATGAGAGAAACACACAGCAGTTCTAACAAAGGCAAGGCGACACTCTCCAAGGCCTGGGACACTTTCACGACACCCCGCCAGCAGCCTCACCCTGATGAGCGGCCTAGTGTGACAAGGAGGGAAAAGTTTTGGAAGATGGTAAAGGAGTACCTAGCTGACCGTGTCAACGTCCTCAGCGATCCCTCTGTGCCTTAAAATTATTGGGTGTCAAAGCTGGACACGTAGCACGAACTGGTGCTCTATGCCTTGGAGGTGCTGGCCTGCCCTGCCACCAGCGTTTTGTCTGAGCGGGTATTTAGTGCCGCTGGGGGCATAATTACTGATAAGCGCATTCGCCTGTCAACTGACAATGCTGACAGGTTGACGCTTATCAAGATGAACAAGTCCTGGATTGCCCCTGACTTCGCTACCCCACCACAGGAAAGCGGCGGAACACTTTTTAGGTGTATTGTATACACTGTTTTCTCATGTACCCCTTCCTATTCTCGTCCTATTCTTCCTCCATCATACTGTATGAAACTACAGGTCACTTTGTGCATAGGCTTTATGAGTGTATGAGTCCCACGACAAGAACAATTGTTCCACAATGTGAATGCGGCCCTCCTTTATACCCATTATATTGGAGTGCCTGTTCCGTGTAATTTTTGGCAGCCCTGTCACTTTGTGCAAAGGCTTTATGAGTGTATGAGTCCCACGACAAGAACAATTGTTCCACAATGTGAATGAGGCCCTTCTTTATACCCGTTGTATTGGAGTGCCTGTTCCGTGTAATTTTTGGCAGCACTTGCGCTTTACGTACAAGTCAATATATGTTTCCTAACAATATTTCCTCTAAAATCCATGTTCTCTTTGGTTTTGGGGGGTATTCTTTTCATTCCGTAAAAGTGGCGTAATTGTCGTTCCCAGCAGCGACTTCGGTGTCCAAGATGCATCCAGACATCCTCCCCATGATGTTCCCTAACCATTTCAGTGGTGTTTCCACCATTTTCTCACGTTTCCCTATGAACCAGACACTCTCCCCCTGCAGTGTTCTCCACTGAGCACTCGAGCACCACCTAGTGCTAGGCCAGAGCACCTGAACATCTGGGCGCTCGATCATCACTATTTGTTTGTTTTCTATTTTTCAGGATCGTGAATGCTGAGGACTACGTCGGATTCGGTGGATTACGTCAGACCAGCTTTTTATGTTTTAAATAAAATGGTCAAACGGGTCTGGGGGAGTATTGATTTCAATAAAATATTTTATTGAAATAAATACTCCCCCAGACCCCTGTTTGACAATTTTATTTAAAAAATAAAAAAGCTGGTCTGACGTAATCCACCGAATCCGACGTAGTCCTCAGCATTCACGATCCTGAAAAATAGAAAACAAACAAACAAACAAAAAAACAAACAAGCAAACAAACACAGACCACTTACCTCCTCAGGCTTCTTCTTTGTAGTAATCCCTATGAACCAGACACTCTCCCCCTGCAGTATTCTCCACTGAGCACTCGAGCACCACCTAGTGCTAGGCCAGAGCACCTGAACATCTGGGTGCTCGATCATCACTATTTGTTTGTTTTCTATTTTTCAGGATCGTGAATGCTGAGGACTACGTCGGATTCGGTGGATTACGTCAGACCAGCTTTTTATGTTTTAAATAAAATGGTCAAACAGGGGTCTGGGGGAGTATTGATTTCAATAAAATATTTTATTGAAATAAATACTCCCCCAGACCCCTGTTTGACAATTTTATTTAAAAAATAAAAAAGCTGGTCTGACGTAATCCACCGAATCCGACGTAGTCCTCAGCATTCACGATCCTGAAAAATAGAAAACAAACAAACAAACAAAAAAACAAACAAGCAAACAAAAAAACAAACAAGCAAACAAACACAGACCACTTACCTCCTCAGGCTTCTTCTTTGTAGTAATTCCTCCCGTCCAGCAGGTGGCGCTGTGGTACAACTTACCATTCTGCGCACCATCTTCCGGCTGGACGGGAAGAGGGAGCTGCCAGGGAAGGTAAGTAGTGTCTCTGTGTGTCTGTCTGTTTATTTATTTTTTTTTATTTGGGGCACTTGTGTAAACCAGGCACCCCCCGCTCTTCCAAACGGGGGGTGCCTGGTTTACTCCCATAGACTTCAATTATGCTTGGGTGCTCGGCCGTGCACTCGAGCACCCCTGAGTGCTCGGCCAGAGCACCCGAGCGTACGAGCACAGTGGTGCTCGATCATCACTGTTGACCATTGTACTCCATTTTCTATATTTCATAAGGTATTCCTCCTTGTTTACAAAGTCTTTTGTACTGTTCACACAGAGGTCCTGTCCATAAGATGGCTGCTGATGGAGGGTCATGTGACCAGGCAAATCACCTCCATGTGATGTCTCCTCCATTCAAATACACTGCCCTGCCATCTGCACTTGTTCTGTTAGGAGTTTAGTGCAGGTGCAGTGTGTTTGAATGGAGGAGACATCACAAGGAGATGATTTGCCTCAGAACATGTTCCTCCATCAGCGGCCATCTTATGCACAGGACCTCTGTGCGGACAGCACAAAAGACTTTGTAAACAAGGGAGTATACCTTATGAAATATAGAAAATTGTGCAGAATTTCAACAAAGGATATATTAGAAAGTACCACATAATCATCCCACAAACACATCAATCAACAGTAACTAGAAAGTGGCCAACCCAATTAACTAATAAAAAGCTAAAGATTGTGGAGGGATGGCATGTTCAGAACTCTACAGTTACTATTTAGCAGGGCAACTTACAACCTTAGATCCATATTCCCTCACTAATTAGTTTTCTGGAATGTCCAGCATTCACCAGACCATCCGTGTTGCTTCCTATCTATAAATTGGCCCCAAATACTGTGTATCGTGGCCCTTGAAAAAGGCCCTGGGCTTTCACTTGAATATATCAATGCCTCCTTTATAGAGGAACCCTAAATTGCCTGTACTTCAGACAGCTCCTGATCCTCAATCCTGGGTAACTTTAGGCATTACAAGGTTTTGAGGTTTGCTATGAAGATAATGCTATCTACTCATGTGCACAAGTGTAAACAGCTTTGCCAAATATGGAAAACCCAGATGCATAGGTATTTCCAGATGAGTCATGCACTCAATTTCTATTTCCCACCCGATGAGTAAATATTTCCATATACCTGTGCTTAGGTGTTCTCTGTTCCTAAGGTCTCAAAGTTCAATCCACCCTAAGGCTACTTTCACACTAGCGGCAGGCCTGATCCGGCAGGTGAAGGGTGCTGCCGGATCAGGACTGCCGCAGCGACATGTGTGGAGCCGGAACCGCGTTCCGGCCCCACACATGTCACACAGTACATACATACACACAGACACACACACATACAAATACACATACATACTTAAATGCTCCCGGCAGGTCTCCAGAGCGCCGGAGTAGCAGGACGGCTCGCACAGGTGACGATTGGTGGAATCGTCATCTGTGCGCGCCGTCATGTCCCTCTGGCGCGCTGGAGACCTGCCGGGGAGCATGTAAGTATGTATGTGTATTTGTATGTATATATGTCTGTGTATGTTTATGTGTATGTCTATGTCTGTATGTGTGTATTGTGTGTATGTGGTGACGGATCTGTCATGAACTCCATTGAAAGTCAATGGAGAGCGGATCCGGTTACCATTGTGGTCACACCAGACGGATCCGCCCCCATTGACTTGCATTGGGGGTCATTCCGGATCCGTCTTGGTGCAGATGCCCGGACCGGAGAGCAAACCGCAGCATGCTGCAGTTTGTTCTCCAGTCTGAAGACGGAACAGAATGCTTTCAGGAGCATTCCGTTGTCTTCAGTTCAGTTTTGTCCCCATTGACAATGAATGGGGACAAAACTGAAGCGTTTTATTCCGGTATTGAGCCCCTATGACGGAACTCAATACCGGAATTTTAAAACGCTAGTGTGAACGTAGCCTAAGGCCAGCTGAAGCAAAATGGAATGCCCTAATCCTCTCTCTAATGCAAGATGAGTCTTAGTAAATTTAGTTTCACCTGCGCTTACCTGATACAGATATCTAATTAATATGGTCATTCCCAGTTATCTCCTCTTACTACTCCCATTCACTTCAGTGTGAGAAGCACTGCAGTTACAAGCTCCATCAACTATGCAATGGACAGAACTATGTAGTTGTGGCTCCAACTTCTGGCGATGGAGCTGCAAAGTAAAAGCTGAATGACAAGTGGTTGGATTGTCAAACTCCCTCTAGTTTGTATTGATAGACTTTTAGCAAAACCTGAAATGGAGAGTTTTTACATGCCATAAATCTTCTCTGTAGAGACAAGCAAATTTCTTGAAATTCATTTTGGGCCTGAATGCTTGAAAAAAAAAATAAAAATATATGCATTGACAGGTCAGTACTTTTTCTCATCATGGAGAGAACACAGTATGTATTAGGAGTATTGTAGGGCAGGCAACTCTGCACTTGATTTCTTGGAAAAATCTATGCAAATTCCTGATAAAAAAAAGAAAGCTGAGTCTTTCTCACGCCAACATATCTTAGACATGATAATTTGCATGCATTTTTCCAGAAACCAAAATTTCCTAGCCTACAAAACACCTCACATACACTAGGCAACTTCCATAATAGAAATAGTACTCACCCAAAAGCATATATTTCCCTCCCGAAACCAACAGCAGTGTTACCTGGCCTACAATACTGCTCATGGTGCTCTCTGTAATGAGAAAGAGTACCTACCAGACAATGCATTTACTTTAAATTTTCTTGAAACCCAGAAAAGCATATTAGGCTTTCTTGCTCTCTTTCTTTCATATTAGAACAAGTTCGTTAGAATCCAAATTTTATGGACAATTCTGTACAAATTTCAAATTGATTTGCTTATCTCTACTCCTCTGTCCAGGTGCTGGTAATCAATTGAGTCATAAAGTTGACAAATAGTGTGACAAGTTGCATAGAATGAGTACATTATCATCTTCTCACTGCTTTAGTTAAAAAAGTTAACAACCATATGTGACTATTACTAAAAGAGATGATAAGATGGGTAAAGGTTTATAATAATGGATATTTGATGTTCTCTTAGAAGAGACATTATTTTAGGGGGTGCAATAACATCAAATCTGGGAGAACCTAAAAGCCCCTCTTATTTTTCTCATGAAAATATGTTGATAGCCTATATTAGCATAGACCATCAATCTGTGATTGTTTAGGGACTAGTGGTTTCAGCCATATGAAAAGATTACCACATGCATTTCCCAATATGAGAAAATATCTCAACCACATAATTTTCAAGCTCATATCTGATAGAAATGCTTTGTATTAACAGTTCTGTGTTAAGGAGAGCTGATCCATCAGAAGAACAGAAAAATAAAAAAAATCAATGGTCATGAAAAAAACAAAAAACAAAAGAAAACGGATCTTGTGCATCAGTTATGCACATTTGCAGCAGTTTGAACCATTTCCATCTGAGAACTTTTTATTTAGATGGAAAAAGTACTGTTCCCCTTGCATAATGCTTGGCTGCAGCAGTGTCAAACTAGAAGTTTACATACAGGGAGCGCAGCTGAGGCTGAGGAGTGAATGAGCCAGAAACAGGGTCGGGGAGCAGGTAAATATGCTTCACTTCCCAGGTCTGCCAATCCCCTCCCCCCCCTTCCCTCCAAAGTTGCAAAACCATCTAAGGTTCAGGAGCGAAGTGTTTTCAGAAGCTGAACACTAGAACAAGGAGAGACAATCTGAAATTAGCTGGGGGAAGATCAGGAGCTATATCAGAAAATGTTACCTTATTGAAAGAGTAGTAGATGCTTGAAACAAAATTTCAGCAGGTGAGGTTGGAAAATCCACAGTGAATTTAAACATACAGATTTGAATATATATCTATTCTAAGACAAAAAAAGGAAGCAATATGAGGGCAGACTCATTGGGCCATGTTGCATTTTCTACCAATCATTCTTCGATATTTGCATGTAACATATTGATTCCACAATATATGAAAAATAGGTGCTTTAGCTTTTTAGTTTCACAAACATGTACAACATTGGGGCTTGACACTCATCCTGAAAGATATAGAATTTTCCTTGTTTTTATGGTGAGTAGAATTATTCCAGAATGCTTTGTGTCAATCTAGACTCTTTCTTGTAATAATATTGTTTTCCTGCTTTCCCCACTTACCGTATGTCAAAATTGCAATGGCCTATGCCTTGTGAGCTAAGATGCAATTTGTGCCTTAATCTGTATTTAATCAGTTCTACCACTCAAGTGTAACGCAGTATCTATGACTCTGAAGGCCAAATGAAAAAAATAAAACAAAAAACAAAATACTGCCTGTTTTCCTAGTGGACTGGGTAGTTGTAGCTTCGCTTTGTCACCAGAATCACTTGCTGAATAATGGTTGTTCTTAATATTTGTATATCACATATACAACTATCTAAATATAGTTTATTAATGGAATATTCAGCTTATAGCCTTCACACTGCATTCACTATGTACTATACTTTTATTGCAGCTAAATTGATCAGTAGTTTGAGGTTTTGAGGTACTAGTAAATCACAATCATCTTTTCTTTAACCAATCAGCTTCTTTATAGAAAACAATCAATACATTTGGCTGCAGGCTATCAGGCTAATTACACATACATCCTAGACATATGCTTGTTTATAGTCAAATGGTAGAAAGTAGCTAATTGACAAACCGGTGATTCATATGGAAAACATTGATATTTGTTGATTCCTTCAACTTGATTGGTTAGCTAAATAAGTATGGTGTGTGTTTCAGGATGCATGGGTTCCTTCGCCAAGGATGGGGTTTATATCCATACTCTGTCTTTAAATGCATTCCATTCTAACGGCTTACCTGCGCTTGATTGAGGATAATACTGTTTTGTTGTCTGACATTACCACATCAGGTAAATTCCAATTACCATAAGTTACTATACATTAGGCAATGTCTTATTGCACAGCCTCTTCTACATACTCCGTAACTAAAAACGCAGTGTGTAAACGGGACCAATGAAGATTAGATACAAATTTTTAAAAAGCAAATATTTTGATCTCCTAGTCCAATTTATTGGGGAGTGCATCTCCTTTTATTTTAACTCAATGTTATTTTATGTGCCAGGTTGAATTTTACTTGCAAACATGGGTACCACGATGGGGACCAGGTTTGCACCAATTTTCGCTAATCTCTATATGAGCAGGTGAGAGGATCAAGTCATTTTCCCCCAAGGGGGATTCTGTGTGAACTTGGACCTTTGAATATGCTTTATTAATTATATTGTTTTTATCTGGGATGGAGGGAAATAAAAATTAATTTTATTTACAATTTATCCCATCTTACAGTCATAGTAAAATCAATTTTATAGATTTAACTATATTTATAAAACAGGAGAAAAACAGAATTCATCATCTTTAACCCATGTCACTCAGCTCAACTTTCCAGACCTATCCATTACAGTCAACAGCACCATGCTTTCTACTGTATCACAGGTCTGCTGCCTTTGGACAACATTTGATTCTACCCTGTCCTTCAAACCACACATCCAATTCCATACCCTTATCTCCACCTGCCACTCTCAATTTAGGAATATCTCTCGTATTTGTTCCTTCCTCATCTGCTGCTACTCCTTGCCGCTAATCCCCTACTGCCACCACTATTAACGCAAAGAATCTATCACTACTACCACTACCAGCACCAGTATCACTACTACACGTACTACTATTATTACTACTACTACTACCCATAGACAGCTGACCTACTGACTTGTATAATCCATGCTATGCTTCTTCTGCTGCCGCTACTATTGAGGCCATGTACTTCTTATTACCCTACCCTTTCTACATCTACACTGTACTGCGGCTGCTCCCAATAAAAGGGATATTTTTTTAATGGCTCATTCCCCACCAGACACTTTTTGATCTTGCAATTAACACTTCTGTGAGTCATATGGGCAGGCATTCTGACCCCGTCAATACATAATGTTTGGACACTTGGTTCCACAACACACCATTGGTTTTTAATTTTTTTAGCCCATAACTCCGTGTGTGTTTAAATAACATCTTCCCCAATAAGGGACAATTTTTGGAAGCTTTGGAATATGAAAAAAAACAAGTGACATCAAATTATGCTACCCAGTCAAAAAACTATGTGTGATTGTATGGCTCTTATTTATTCAATTTTATAGACAACACTAAAAAAGTAAAAATTTAGGGGTATATTAGATGGGCACCTGGCAGTCTAATACTGTCTCTGATTGCCCGATGAATGGTCAAAAGCTTCATCGGGCAATTCAGATCTTTCAGCATGCTGTATTCGCCAGCGGCAGATTGTGCTGTGTAATCACGATCTGCCACCAAAACATCACTGTCCTGCATGGGTACGAGCAATGGCATATCGATAGCTCCTCCCATGCTGCAGAGGACATCGCTGCAGGTAATAGCCATGGTGTCCTCCGCTAGCTATCTGACAATTGCCAGGAGGGAATGCTTTCCTTCCGATAATCGCTTGCAGCATCGGGGTGTCTAATACACTCTTTACAAATGCACATTGTATTCGAACTGTGCATTATATCTCCACTCTGCTTTTTATACTAAATAAACAATGTTGTTATGAAGTATCCAAATGAAATTCCTTGAACTGAGAGGATGTGTTACATTTTGCTGCATTCCGTAAATCATTTACTCCTTGCTGCTGGCGGTGCAAAAGATATCATAAGAAGGAAATGTTTTTAGAAAAAGTCACACACATACACAAAAGCTTCCAAATCTATAGACATACAAACATGCATGAATAAACGTGGTGCATGTGTCTTGGACTGCATGCCACAATCTGCAGTAAATTATGTATACATGTATATTTTTATGTATGTGTGTGCAATTTATGTTTTCAGCACTGAAAGCATATTAGAAGCTTGACAAGAGAGCTGAGAATTGATGTTCTCTGGTATCCAAAGGAGATTACATGGACCGAGAGGGTGTGCTGTAGATTGCTTTTTTCTTGAAGTATCTTAACTCTGTGTTGCTGATGCTTAAGCAATGTACGTTCTGTATTAGGAGATCACTGCACATTATGAACCATCAACTTTGTGTAATATTTTTTAAAAAAATGCACAAATGTATGATTTTCTTTTTTCATATCTTCAAACAAAGGTTTATATCAAAGACAATTGGATTCAAGCTACTTTCACATCTGTGGCAGTCACCTGATCTGGCAGAGAATGCTGGGAATCAGTTGGACACAAAACGCAGCATGCGCTGACTCCATTATACTTAATGGGGCGGTAGGCATTCCATTTGTATCCAGCAGTGTAGGAACTGTAGATTGCCGGCAGAGTGTTCTCTGCCGGAATACACACTACAGGTGTGAAAGTAGACTAAACACAAAATTAAGCTACTTATTAATGGGGTTTCCCAAGAGTAAAATGTTGATAATCAATTCTCAGTATATGTTAGGTAATATAGAGATGGTGGAATTTCGGGTTTGATTCACACAAATAGGCTGTCAGATGAGATTTGGTTCAAATAAAAAACAAATCAATTGCTTTAAAAAATTGTGTATGATAATCTATAATGTTTCATCCGAAGTCGATTCGGTGATCCCTAGTAGTGGGTGGTAAGAGTGTAAAAAAAAAAACAAAACAAAAAAAAAAAACAGTTCTCTTTTTGGAGGCAGATGTCCTCTACTCTGTCTTCTGATCTGTAAACTTGCTGACAGATAATTGCAATTTCATTTATAAATCACTGCAATTTCCATTTAAATATTGTGATTACATTAACTAAATTTCTACTGTGTTGACATTCCTGTGTTAGCTTATGACAACAGGAATAAATGTTCCAGGAATGTCATCCTGTAAGAGGAGAAGGTGTCAGAGGGGAGCAGAGGCGTAGCTACCGGGGGGGGGGCAGGGGGGGGCGACGGCTCCGGGCCCAGTGACTCAGGGGGGGCCCAGCAAGGATGACTATCAGGCGAATACAAGTGAGCGCTTCCATTATGAAGCGCTCACTTGTATTTAGGGACCCCCATCAGACCTCAGATCAGCCCACCGAGCCACATAAGATAACACATTACATAAACAGGTAACAGGGACAGGTAAGAAAGGTTTTTTATTTTAATCTTATGTGGCTCGGTGGGCTGATCTGAGGTCTGATGGGGGCACAGTAGGCTGATGTGAGGTCTGATGGGGGCACAATACGCTGATCTGAGGTCTGATGGGGTCACAATATACTGATCTGAGGTCTGATGGGGCACAATACGCTGATCAAAGGTCTGATGGGGGCACAACACGCTTATCTGAGGTCTGATGGGGGCACATTCTGCTGATCTGAGGTCTGATGGGGGCACAATACGCTGATCTGAGGTCTGATGGGGCACAATATGCTGATCTGAGGTCTGATGGGGGCACAGTAGGGTGATGTGAGGACTGATGGGGGCACATTCTGCTGATCTGAGGTCTGATGGGGGTACAATAAGCTGATCTGAGGTCTGATGGGGCACAATATGCTGATCTGAGGTCTGATGGGGCACAGTATGCTGATGTGAGGTCTGATGGGGGCACAATACGCTGATCTGAGGTCTGATGGGGGCACAATACACTGATCTGAGGTCTGATGGGGCACAATACGCTGATCTGAGGTCTGATGGGGGCACAATATGCTGATCTGAGGTCTTATGGGGACACATTCTGCTGATCTGAGGTCTGATGGGGGTACAATACGTTGATCTGAGGTCTGATGGGGCACAGTAGGCTGATGTGAGGTCTGATGGGGGTACATTCTGCTGATCTGAGGTCTGATGGGGCACAATACACTGATCTGAGGTCTGATGGGGGCACAGTAGGCTGATGTGAGGACTAATAGGGGCACATTCTGCTGATCTGAGGTCTGATGGGGGTACAATACGCTGATCTGAGGTCTGATAGGGCACAATACGCTGATCTGAGGTCTGATGGGGGGCACAATACGCTGATCTGAGTTCTGATGGGGCACAGTAGGCTGATGTGAGGTCTGATGGGGGCACAATACGCTGATCTGGGGTCTGATGGGGCACAATACGCTGATCTGAGTTCTGATGGGGCACAGTAGGCTGATGTGAGGTCTGATGGGGGCACAATACGCTGATCTGAGGTCTGATGGGGGCACAATACACTGATCTGAGGTCTGATGGGGCACAATACGCTGATCTGAGGTCTGATGGGGGCACAATACACTGATCTGAGGTCTGATGGGGCACAATACGCTGATGTGAAGTCTGATGGGGGCACATTCTGCTGATCTGAGGACTGATGGGGTCACATTCTGCTGATCTGAGGTCTGATGGGGGTACAATACACTGATCTGAGGTCTGATGGGGCACAATACGCTGATGTGAGGTCTGATGGGGGCACATTCTGCTGATCTGAGGTCTGATGGGGGCACAATACACTGATCTGAGGTCTGATGGGGGCACAATACACTGATCTGAGGTCTGATGGGGGCATATTCTGCTGATCTGAGGTCTGATGGGGCACAACACGCTGATCTGAGGTCTGATGGGGGCACAATACGCTGATCTGAGGTCTGATGGGGGCACAGTAGGTTGATGTGAGGACTAATGGGGCACATTCTGCTGATCTGAGGTCTGATGGGGGTACAATACGCTGATCTGGGGTCTGATGGGGCACAATATGCTGATCTGAGGTCTGATGGGGGCACAGTAGGCTGATGTGAGGTCTGATGGGGGCACATTCTGCTGATCTGAGGTCTGATGGGGGCATATTCTGCTGTTCTGAGGTCTGATGGGGCACAATACGCTGATCTGAGGTCTGATGGGGGCACAGTACGCTGATCTGAGGTCTGATGGGGCACAATACGCTGATCTGAGGTCTGATGGAGGCACAATACGCTTATCTGAGGTCTGATGGGGGCAGGGGACTGTTAGTTTAGTGATGTAAAAACTGGGGACAGGTTTCCTTTAACATAGGAGTCCCTTTGTTTTTTACTCCTATTACTCCTATATTTTACTGCATTATATGGTAGAGTATTTACACTAGGGTATGTAGAAAGTCTATTGTACTGTACTTAACAGCATAGATGATCTAGCAGTTTATACAGTCATCTTTCTAATACAATATTATAACCACAACTAGTAGTATGTGCCTATGAAGTTGGAAACGTGCGTTTGGGAAGCCACTAAGTGGGGGGCCCACTCAAGTATATTTCGCCCCCCCTGTGCTGAACCTCTAGCTACGCCTCTGGAGGGCAGCCAATACTGGATGCATTTGACTTGACAATGGACATTACAATATTAAAATTGCTGCCCTACAAAGCCTGTGGGATTTGAGGTGTGTCCATCTAAGATTTCTCTCACATTAATAGCTGTCCTCTCTGGCAAAGAATGTCAGGAATCGATTGGACAAAGAACATTGCGTGCAGTGGGTTTTGTCCAGCTGAAACCCAGCATATTTGGAGTGTAGCTGCCAGATCCATGGGGTGCAGAGGGAAGGTGGCAGTATCTGGCAAGCTGGATCTGTGGACGAAAGACTAGGGAGTGACTAGAGTCTGAGAAGGAGTGGAGTTCATTTGGCTGCTCAGGCTGGTGAAACTAGGAAATTGTTGTGGAGGAATCAGTCAATACATACTGGCAGGCAGTGGCGTAGCTACCATGGAAGCAGAGGAAGCAGCTGCTTTGGCCCCAGCTGACAAGGGGCCCTGAGCAGTAGCAAACAGTGTCAGACTGTCCACACCCCCTTCTACACTCACTTCACTGCTCTAGAATGTCCTCAGAGCAGAGCCGGGAGATAAGCCCCATCCATCAGCACAGACCATTAATAGAAGAGCCTGCTTAATAGTGCAGCCAGGGCGCAGTACAGTGTGCTACAGGGAGACTGAACAGGGAAGTGCTGCAAAAAAGCAAAGACTGTGCCTGTCACTCTCAGGAGCCCATACATTCCAGGCTTACCCTGCCAGCACTAGCTGTGCTGCATCTCATGTTCTCTGCACCCCACCAGCTGCATTTATCTGCGGTCCTTTGATCCCCCCCTCCTCATCCTGTGGACCCCCTACTCATCTGATGCCCTGTCCTCTAGGCCCCCTATCTATCTGATGCAACAGTCCCCTTGGTGCCCATGTGCTGCTTGGGGACACACCATTATGAGGACAGTCATGTGATCCCCATCCACCCAAACGTTTACAGAAAGGGGACTGGAAGATCACAAAGCGGAGCAGCGGGGAGCAGGCCAGTATGGTTTTTTCAACAACTGTACAATGCGCTGGTAGTTCACATCACATTTTTGTCCCACATTTAAGGCTGGGTTCACATCGTGTTTTTCCCATCCGTTTAACGTATACAAAAAATGTATTTGTTACACGGGTGCCTCATATTGATGCCATACAGTGGCATCCCTTCACCATAGAGTTACATTGTAAAAAAAAATAAATAAAAGTATACTTTTTTTTTTACTGGACTGTGCAGGATACAAGAATGTGGAGTGTATCCTGTTTTGTAACACGTCAAATGGAGGTATAAAAAGGGGTGGGATGTTTAATGTAAAGTAAAGTAATGTGTATACACTGAAGCTGGGGCAAAACTCAGATGTAAATACAGCCTATGGGACAGTTTACACTGAGTTTTTTGGCGCAGATTTTCGTGCATTTCTGGTGCAAAATCAGCTCCAAAAAAGTCTCAAAACAACCTTCCATTCACTGCAATGGGAAGCATCACTTTTTTTTTTTACACATATGAAAAGTGTGGAAAAAAGAAGCAGAACACCCTATCTTGCGGCAAAATCGGCACTGAATTTCCCTTTGAAATAAATGGGAAGCAGAAAAAAAAGCTTCATTTCAGTCCATGCAGTTTTGGTGCATTTTCAGTCCTTTTTTATTTTTTATTTTTTTTTGTGCGTAGATCTTCAAAAGCCTCAAATTGAAAATTTACCTTTGTATTGAAGTGAACATCCATTAAAAGAAAAAAGATGCATAAAAAACATGCTTTTTCGACCTGAAAAAAAATGGATTGTGTGCTGATTTTTTAAGCATGTTATAGTTGTGTAAACTGGGCCCAAAACTAACATCAGTGGAATATCCTAAAACAAAATAAATAATCTTTATTGGATATTATAATGTAAAAATGGGTCAATGAAACCCAACATCTAGTAATCAAGCTGGCTATATGGGTACCTAGAAGGTGATATCACAACCTACACCTTAGAACCAGGTAGCCCCAATACACACTCAGTCACAAAACAAGATGATGAATGCTCTGTAGCTCAATAAAACACCTAGTCCCCAACTGGGCGGCACTGGTATGTATCACAACCCCTCAGTGTGGAAAACAGCCAGCGTAAAGGGCTAGGAGCTGTTGCAATTAGAAGCAGTATATTATGCTCCCACTTCCTATATAGCCCTTCAACTAATCAACACCTATCACTCGGTCTAACTAGTCTACAGGAGTTAGTAGCAGGCTATCAGCTAAACATTCAGTAAGTGATGTAAATACACCCTAGCTGACAGCTAAACCTAACAGCTGGTTGGACTAAGTAGCGCTGGAAGGCTAAGCTGAAAAAGCTCTGAGCAGTTAATAACAAGGCTCGACGTGTTTCATCTAGGCAAGTAATCACCCAGAGTCATCAGGAGCACACTAAGTTGTGAAACTGAACAGCAGTAGAGCGCGGTCCACTACTGATATCGCGTGGACCGCATGTGCCCGTCACTAGAATGGCCGTACGCGGGCACTTGGAAGTCGGGTTTAAAAATACAAAGCCTCTCCCTCCTCCCAGCAGAGCAGAGGCCGCACAACCAATTGGAAGTTAGGGCCATGGTTACAGGTCACGCCCACCGAACAG
This sequence comes from Rhinella marina, assembly GCA_900303285.1. Lineage (NCBI taxonomy): Eukaryota > Metazoa > Chordata > Amphibia > Anura > Bufonidae > Rhinella > Rhinella marina. The sequence goes on along the minus strand of ONZH01023835.1, from coordinate 46,384 downwards.
GGGCGGACATGAATATGTATACGTAGGGAGGAGGAGCACTGAAAAGCATACCGGTAATAGGAATATATTCGGCAGCGATGAGTTCCTCATAGAGGGGTAAGAACAGTTGGTATAACAGGACAGTGCAGCGTATAACAAATGTCTTATAGGCTAGGATACACATTACAGACCACCACAATTATCCAAGATTGATTAGGAGTCACAAAATAAATAGAAGTGACAACATGTAGCTGGGCAATTAAGTACGGACATACTCTAATAGAGAAAAACGAAGGGAAACATAATGATACAAAAGTCACACAATGTCTCATACTGTAACAAGAGAGGATAATTAATGCTCATGTTCAGTGAAACTGGGACACTATTGTAACATACCCCCCAAAATAATGATGACACATGGGGGCGTGACATGTGTACCCATAGATAGAAGGCGTGTAGGGCAAGATATGAATGAAATGAACCCTCACTGAACATACCTATTGGTACAACAAGCACTCATATGTACAGAAGGACATACACAGTGAGGTGAACACACAGAGGATATCGTGAATCTATACTACCCGCTAGATGAAGCACGTCAAGGAGATGGATTAATTCAATCCTTTAGGGGAAATGGTACCCAGATCAAAAATCCAATGGGTTTCCTTGCAAAGGAGTATCATGTCAACATCACCACCCCGTTGGGGTCTCTTGAGATTCTTGATGCCCTGAACTTTCAGTACACCACAGTCACCATCAATGTATTCATTGACATGGCATGCTACAGATGTGTCCTTGTTGTTTCTAATGTCCGACATGCATTCCCTAATCCTCTTTTTGAGCTCTTGCTTCGTCTTTCCAACATACTGAATGTTACATGTGAGCAAGTATATAACGCCCACAGTGCGGCAGTTGAAGGACTTAATAAAGTATTCCTTCTGTGTGGTGGTACTCATGAATACTTTGCCTTTTTTCACATAACGGCACATGACACAGGAACCACAAGCAAATGTTCCCACTGCATTGCTGCGTAGCCGTGACACCTGTCTGGGATGCTCGTACAAGCTGTGAACAAGCTTATCCCGTAGGTTCCAGCTACGACAGAATGTAATCTGGGGGTATGAAGGGACAATAGCCCCAATATCGGGATCCGAGCGAAGGATGCCCCATTTAGACTGTAAAATCCTCCTGATCTCAGCATGGGCCTTATCGTATGTGCCGATCATTCTAAGGCCGCTGTCATCCATTTTAACAGTTTTAGGGTGTAATAGATTACAGCTGAGGGCATGATGATAAGCATCCTTGACCACCCCTTGGGGGTAACCCCTAGCGGTGAAACAAGTGCGAAGATCCCGGGCTGCTTTGCCAAATTGGGGCTGGGAGGAGGGACGGGCTTTGTATTTTTAAACCCGGCGTCCAATCGCCCGCGTACGGCTTTCCTAGCGACGGGCACATGCGGTCCACTTGATATCAGTAGTGGACCGCACTCTACTGCTGTTCAGTTTCACAACTTAGTGTGCTCCTGATGACTCTGGGTGATTACTTGCCTAGATGAAACACGTCGAGCCTTGTTATTAACTGCTCAGAGCTTTTTCAGCTTAGCCTTCCATCGCTGCTAAGTCCAACCAGCTGTTAGGTTTAGCTGTCAGCTGGGGTGTATTTACATCACTTACTGAGTGTTTAGCTGATAGCCTGCTACTAACTGCTGTAGACTGGTTAGACCAAGCGATACTAGATGTTGGGTTTCATTGCCCCATTTTTACATTATAATATCAAATAAAGATTATTTATTTTGTTTTAGCGTTCTTTCAGGCTGTGACTATTATCTATTTATAGTGAACGTCTACCTAGTGTATCTGAGTGTTGTTAGTCAATCAGTGGAATATCCATTAGGAAAGCAGCTGCATCTGGCCCAGGGAACAGTACTAAATAATTTTGTTTCCAGGTCTCCTGAACATGTGGTAACATTGGTACCTGGCCTCCTTAATTCATAAGGAAGGGCCCACCAGCCCGATTAATATGGTGCTGTACACTGTGCCGTCTTGTCCTCATTGTTCCCTGGGCAGACAGGGCTCTTTGCATATGAGTGGCGTGTGCAGCACCCACCCAGGAAACAGAAGGAGAAGAAGGTGTGGCAGCTGAGAGAGGAGAGATATGTATTAGCCTAAGGCTACATAGTGATGCTGGTAGCATGACAGCCTGGATCGCTGAGTAGTGGTGATCCCATAGAACTGCATGGTATCGCTGCGGCAGTCACAAGAAATCAAACATGGCTGAGGGTTGCATGGAAGGAGGGGGTAAAAAATTTGCTGTGAGGCCCAGTCATTTCTAGCTACACCACTGCTGTCAGTAGCACTGTTTCCTAAATAATTAGGAATAGGACTGGTTGTCCACAGCATGGTAAAAGACTATCACAGACTCAGGCTGGAAGATAGTGTGTACAGTGAGTGGAGGAAGGAGGTATATTGTTGACAGGTAAAGAGGTAAACAAGGTTGCTAACTACCAATACCAACATGTTCCAGTCACTTTTATTGGAGTTCCTAGAAAAGCCTAGTAAGTTTGCATGCTATTTTGCATGATGGAAGTTGTACTACTGAAGTGGGAAAGGTTGAAGATTTTTTCTCTAAGGCTAGTTTCACATCTGTGGCACAGAACAGCCTGCTGGAGATATCCAGATCAAGCATTGCTCGATAATGCCACTTGCCCACCTGAACCCATTAATTATAATGAGGTCTGGCAGAGATTTGGCTGCTAACTGGAAAATATGCTAGAAATTGGTCAGAGAAATACTGCTGCATGCAACAGTTTTTGTTCATCTGATGTCCAGTATTCTATGCTGGAACAGCCTGCTGGAGAGGACAGACGCAAGTGTGAAACAAGCCTAAGCTTTGAGCTCTGGAAAGGAATACTGTAGGCTGAAACAACATTGGTTAACAAGCTTAACAACAGTTTTTCCTGCTGCAGAATGTTTAACTCTTTCAGTTACAGAGAACACAGCATAGAGGGAACTCTGGTGATAAGGAGGAGACTCCCTTAGACTCCATCAAACCACCAGACCTCCACTGAAAATTGAAACTGTTACAGCTGTTCTGTCATGGCTCCCCTCTATGTGGCCGCACTGTCCGGTTGCCAGGGGAACCAGATCTGTCATGCAGCCCTCTCAGAGATTGGGAAAAAATAGGAAGTGTTTGGTATAAGTATAGGAGTTTTGGTAGAAGTGTGGCCTTTATAAGGTTTTTACGGTCCATCCAGGAGATAAACGGCAAAGACCATGAGTCCAAGATGGAGTCCCTAATAAGTAATATGGGATTACAAAGCCTTCTTTTCTGGTTCTGTGATGTTAATCCCCAATTTTTCTGATTTAGAATTGGTTTGATATGGAGCCATAACACTGAAGAATAGATTGTAAGGCAGGGAAAGCTGTTGCCAGGTTTGTCATTATAACAAGTATCTTGTCGGTGTATGCCGCAACATTGTGTGTGACTTTCCAGCTAGTGTAACCTGTATATCTGGGTGTTCCCGGATCATTTGTAATAGGGGCTCAAGGGACATTATGAAAAGGATAGGAGAGAGAAGGCATCCCTGCTCTTCGACAGGGCAGAGAGGACCTCCTATTTAGAGAATGGTTTGCGTAAGATGAAAGTCGGAGAGAGGGGAGTGTAATACACCATAGAAAGTTAGTTATAGATGAGGTTCTGTCCTGTTAGGGATTATCTGATTCTGAAGATCTGAGTTGGTATAAGGAGATGTAGAACTCAAATTGTGTTCAATCACTTCTGGGTCAGTCATGAAGTGACTTGCCTTTGTTTTTATTTCAGATATATGGATGTAGGATTTTCATTTCTAATAAGAGACATCATCAATAGTGATGATCGAGCACCGCGATGCTCGGGTGCTCAGGTACTCTGGCCGAACACTAGGTGGTGCTAGAGTGCTCGGCCGAGCACCCGAGTATAATGGAAGTCAATGAGAGAAGACCAGGCACCCCCTGCTCTGCAGAGGGGAGGGTGTCTGGTTCATAGGGAAACGTCAGAAAATGGTGGAAACACCACAGAAATGGTTAGGTAACAGCATGGGGAGGATGTCTGGATGCATCTTGGACTCCAAAGTCGCTGATATTCACGATGATGTCAGACTATCACGCCACTTTTACGTAATGACAATAATACCCCCCAAACCAAATATAACATTGATTTTAGAGGAAATATTGTTAGGAAATATATTTACGTGTATATAAAACGCAAGTAGTAGCAAGCCCTCACCCCTAATATTTTACACGGTCAGCTCAGCAGCAGGCACTCGCCCCGAATGTTTTACACGGTCAGCTCAGCAGCAGGCACTCGCCCCTAATGTTTTAGATGGTCAGATCAGCAGCAGACCCTCACCCCAAATGTTTTTGAGTGTCAGCAGCACTGAACGTCAACTTGTCAGGATGAGGACCATAGTGAAGATGTAACATAGTAACATAGTTTATAAGGCCGAAAAAAGACATCTGTCCATCCAGTTCGGCCTGTTATCCTGCAAGTTGATCCAGAGGAAGGCAAAAAACCCCTGTGAGGTAGAAGCCAATATTCCTCACTTTAAGGGAAAAAATTCCTTCCCGAAGAGGAAGAGGAAGTAGTGGACGATGAAATCACTGGCCCAACAGGAAGGAGGCAAGCTGAATGAGGACAGCAGTACGGGGGGGTGGGGGGGGGATGCGCAGTACCGCAACAGCCTGTAAGAGGCGGTGGGGTGGCAAAAGGGAGAAGGCAGGCCACACCAACAAGTGTGGATGATAAAAGAATTGTCATTTGCAACCTGTGCCGTACCAAAATGAGCAGGGGCATGAACACTAGCAACCTGACCACCACCAGCATGATCTTCATGGCAGCAAAGCACTCTAATAGGTGGGCCAAATGCCTGGATCCACAATCGGTGTCTGCGAGTCACACCACTGCCTCTTCTTCCCTGTGTTACGTGCTAGCCAAAACGCAGGCCAGATGCCTCCCGCCTGCTCCTGGACCCTCAGAAGCACCATCAGCGAGCACATCCACTTCTGTGTCCCAGCGCAGCGTACAGATGTCCATACCCCAGGCCTTTGAACGAAAGTGTAAATACCCAGCCACCCACCCACAGGCCATAGCACTAAATGCACACCTTTACAAATTGCTGGCGCTGAAAATGTTGCTTGTGGACATAGGCTTTTCGCAGTCTGATGGCTGTCCCTCATTACTCAGTACCTAGCTGCCACTATTTTTTCTGGTGTGCCCTCACCGCCTTACACCAGCATGTTTCCCGTAACATAACCCGTGCCCTGACCAATGCAGTTACTGGGAAGGTCCACTTAACAACTGACACATGGACAAGTGCTTCTGGCCAGGGATGCTACATTTCCCTGACGGCACACTGGGTGAATATTGTGGAGGCTGGGAGCGAGTCGTACCCTGGGATGGCACAAGTGCTACCGACACAAAGGATTGCGGACCCTACTTCCATCAGGATTTCCGCCACCACCTACATTAGCGGCTGCAACCCCTCCTTCTCCTTCACCACTTCCATCTAGGAATTCTCATCTTGCAGCACCAGTCAGACTTCAGTCAGTAGCTGGAAGCAGTTTAGCACAGCGGTGGGGAAGAGGCAACAAGCTGTTCTGAAACTTATTTGCTTAGGTAACAAACAACACACCGCCACAGTGCTGTGGCAGGGTATAAAGGATTGGGCTGAGCTGTGGCTCTCGCCACTGAACCTACAACCAGGCGTGGTTGTGTCTGATAACGGCCGCAACTTGGTGGCGGCTTTGGAGCTCGGCAAGCTCGCACACATACTGTTACGCTCAGGTGTGGGGGGAAAAGGAGGGAAAGAAGATTAGGCCTGGAAACTAGGAAGGTAGATGGACACCTCCTAAAGGAAACCATGACTCTAATCCTGATTGACTACTAGTATAAACAGGCCTCAAATGTAGGCGAGTTCATAAACAGGAACCTAAACCAAACTGACCCTATAGGACCCTGGAACTAATGACAGGAATGAATCTACCTGTTTCTCCAACTGGAAGGACGAACAGGAGTCTCCCTCAGGCCAAACAACTGCTTCAACTTAGTGGTTCAGCAGTTTGTCAAAAACTACACTTTTTTTTGCCTAAGCTGCTGGTCTAGGTGCACATTTCCGAAAGTCACCTACAGCTTTCGCTGGTCTGGCAACGCCGCAGCAGCACTTACACTTGCCAGCTCACCGACTGCTGTGTGACCTGAGGACACGCTGGAACTCTATCTGCTCACAATAAAGGTGGACAGCGCTGCATGTGAAAAAGGTTCTGATAAGCGGCCTAGTGTCACAACTAGGAGGGAAAAGTTTTGTAAAATAGTAAAGGAGTACCTAGCTGACAATGTCAACATTCTCAGCTATCCCTCTGTGCCTTATAATTATTGGGTGTCTAAGCTGGACACATGGCACGAACTGGCGCTCTACGCCTTGGAGGTGCTGGCCTGCCCTGCCCCTAGTGTTTTGTCGGATCGGTTATTTCGTGCAGCTGGGGGCATAATAACTGCTAAGCGCATCCGCCTGTCAACTGAAAATGCTGACACTAATCAAAATAAACAAGGCCTGGATTGCCCCTGACTTCGCTACCCCACCAGAGGAAAGCATCTGAACATAAAGGAACTTTAAATGTGACTTTTAAAGTGTATTTAATACACTGTATTTCCACGCACCCCTTCCTCTTCTCGTCCTTTTCCTCCTCTTCCTCCATTATATCAAACTGCTTATTAGGCTGCCCTTGCCTATAAATATTTAAGAGGTTCACCAGCAGGCCCTCACCCCTATTGTTTTAACCTAAAAAATTAACCTCACTCTGGTCCTCCTCCTGACATGTTGACCTAACAAGAACCTGTCTTGCGCCACCCTCCAAACTGAGACATGAAGCTAGGAGTTTTGAATGACTTTGTTTCTTGTGGTCTGCCAGCCAGCAAGAAAAATTTCACCGAATGAGCAAACGTTATGCAGCAGACACAGCGCAGTTAATGTCACATACCTGTGCTGCATCTGCAGTATAACCTTTTTGTAGCCTAAATACCGGACATCCAGTGTATTTTTTTCTGCCGTTATTCATATAATGTATAATGTTTGCGCAATCAGGCATAGATAGTGTAGGGATAGGATTTGGCTAGACAGGGCTAGTTGTTCTGTTTAAAATACCCCAAAGTCCTTTTGTTACATCTGGCTACAATATTTTTATTCTTGATGGTAAATATTTGTGCAAGTTTGCCTAATCTTAACACCAGTTGCGCAGTGTGTGCAAGACAATGTATGTTTCTCCTATATACCTGACATTTATTGTGTTTCTTTCTGCCGCTAATCACGGTGACATTACATGTGCAGGACAATGTATGTTTCTCCTATGTACAGGACATTTATGCGTTTCTTTCTGCCGCTAATCACGGTGACATTAGTAATGTCGCCTTCAATAGCTGCAGAAAAAAATACACCGGATTTCTGGGATACACAAATGTTAGACAGCAGACTCTGAAAAGGTGGTGTTAAAGAGGACCTTTCACCACTCCTGACATGCCTGTTTTAATAGCTTCATGCATCCCCCATGTAATAACAATTCTGTAACATCTATTCTTATGTCTTTATGTTGTGCCATTCCTTTATTATTTGCCCTAGAAGTTATGAATGAATTGCTATTTGTCTTCAGTAAGGGAACAGAGGGGAGGTAACCAGTTGTGGGTGTGTACCTGCACAGTCTGAACATGGCAGCACTGATTGGCTAGAGTCAGTCTAGGGAGGGGACTCGAGCATGGCGCTTGAGCACCCGAGCCCCGCCATGTTCGGCCGAATATAGTACATAGTATAGTACATGTTCGCTCAACACTAATCATCAGTTTTGATGTTTGTCTCCATGAGCATAAATGGAATGTTTTACAGACATGTATTTCTTTAGCTGAGTTTTTATTTAAAAGGTCCCATAGCTGCACACAAGAAACTGTGAGTTGTTGGAGGTGGGATGTAGCTAGTGATTGCTCATGTAGTGTCTCTACCTCAGACTGCAAGTTTTTTATTTGTGTGTCCCTTAGTTTCTTTTAATACAATCCAATTGAGATAAATTCTCCTCTTATCATCGCCTTGTGTGCCTCTCACCCCTTTTTTCTGAGTTATGTTGAAAGAAAAGGTCCAAGGCCTTCCGCACTCTGGACTGAACTGAAAGGATAGATAATAAAGTCTTGTTAAGTCACCCTGGTGGCCTGGACGGACTTTGGTTAGATAGTAACAGGAAAAGCTCTAACAGAAAGTGATCTGAGTGGATGTTAGAGCCAATGTTAACAGACTGAACCTTTCTTAGAGATGGTTGCTGGAGAAAAAAGTAGTCAATCCCGTGGTAAGAGTTGTGAGGAATGGAGTGTAGGGTGTAGTCCCTATCTGTTGGGTGCATAAAATGCCAAGTGTCTTTAAGTGATAGGGATTGTAAGTTTTTTTATGTATTTGAGAGCCTTATAAGAGAGGAAGGACTTCCCTGTGGAAGTGTCCAATAAGGGATGTAGGGCTACGTTGAAGTCACCTCCAACAATCAACTCACCTGCCATATAACTGGCTAACAAGGCCATGGTGGTGCGGATCCAAGGTTGTTGATGGGAGCTAGTCGCATAGATGTTAGCTAATGTGATCGGCAAACCATTCAATTTCCCATTCAAAATAAGTAGAGAACCAGCTCAAGGGCCAGTTCAGATCAAATTAATGAAATACTTCACATATAGAGAAGGTGTGATGACAGCAGGGATCCGCCAACCTTGGAGTACAAGGAGGCCCAGACCATGTGGTTAGTGCATAGGGAATGCAGCCGTTGGCACGTGGGGAACGCAAATCAGACCCCGGAGGCCCCCAACACCACAGAGCTCAATATCCTAAGGGGCTCAGAACCAGGGGTAGCTGGATCACCCCCACATATTCAGGTCTAACCATAAACTCAGAGAAATTACTTTTTCCTTTACTCCATAATGGACAGTCCAAATTTCAAAACTCAACTATAAGGGATATCTCAGTGCTGCAGGACATCAGTCAGTAGTCTCAGAATACTCCTTTTCGAGAGGTGATACTGGCTATGTCCTGATATATAGACATTGTTGATCCCATGATGGGTGCAGGAGGCAGGGGCGGATTGGACCTAGACCTTACAGGGAAATTTCCTGATGGGTCGATGCCCAGGGGGCAATGTATTTTGTGCTACTGGCAGTATTTTGTGATGGACTGTAATATTTGGCTCTGTTGGGGTGGTATAATGTGCCACTATATGGTATTGCTGGCCCTTCCTTCCATCAATTTGGACCCAACTACAAAACAGGGCCACGTTTAGTATTTTTTCCAGGGCCACTTTAAGTTCCCAGTCCGCCCCTGGCAGGAGGGTTGCTTCTAGCTAGGTGCAAGATATCATCTCTGATTTTACAATGAAATAGGCAGCAAATCACATATCTTGGAGGGTCTGGGGTAGTGGGTTTTGCTGGGATCTATGTGCCCTCTCAATCGAGATCTCTAAAGAGTAAGAGTCTCCTAGTATCGAGGAAAAGATCAGTTTGACAGTGTCTGGTAGAGCTTCGGCTGAAACAGATTCAGGGACCCCTTTCAGATGTAAGTTGTTACAACGTGCCCTTTTTTCTTGATCTTCCATCCAGTTGACCATTTTGTTCATGTGGGCCTGGCAGGAACTGAACACAGACATGGCTGCTTCTGTGTAAGAGCTCAACTGCATTTGAGCTGACTTCAGCTGTTGTACTCTGCCCCCAATACTTCTCATATGCTGCTTAATGCCTTGTAGTTCTTTCATAACAGGTTCCAAAGCTTTAGACAGCACTTTCCCCAGAAAGGACCTCAAGATTGAGAGATTTCTGTCATCTTGCATGTCTTCTCCATCACTATCAATTTCTTGTACTGTAGGTTAAGTGCAGGTTCACTTACAAAGATACTTCTGGGGGACAATGTGCGTGACTGGGGGGACTTGTTGAGGCAGTTGAATGACACTTTTTAACAAACAAGTTCAAAGAACCTGATTAGTGTGAGATGGTCATATTCCTGGACTTGTGAGGTCCAATTTTCACCATTACTCTAAAGTTTGATCTGATTCTAGTTTGATGTTGTAAGTTGTTGGTAGTTAGAAAATCACTCCTCCAGCTGATGGCCGCAATTAGCTGGGTAGTGAAAACCTAATGCAACATCCTATCACTGGTTAGGTAAAGATATAAAGTTAGCATTCAGTATAGATGTTGTTGTTGTTGTCTATCTAAAAGACAGCCAGAAAAAATTGTGACACTGAACCTTTATGTCTCTCTGTAATGTGGACCTCAGTTGCCCAATGTCTGAGAAAATGAAGGCTGTAAGTTTTAAGGATTCGGTGCAAAGGAGAAAGTGCCCTCTGTGTGTGTAACAGGCACTGAAGCAGACTAAGGATGTTTGCAGTTGTTTCCCTTTAATATGGATTCACCCACAGACAAGCTCATCATGGTGCCTGGTTCTTGCACAGTCCAAAATCTTTGGGAAGGGTATCCACAGGGTTCCTATGAGCAGGGTACGGGCTGTGTATGAAAGGAAGGGGTTTCTCCTCTTCTATAGTCGAGTGCCCCTTTTCCCCGCTTGGGCTGCTATAGTCGAGGTGATGTGGGGACAGGCGGCAGCTGAACTTCTCTGGGAGTCAGGAGATTCTCTCCGAGGTCTGTCTGGCTGTTGTTCCACTCCTCCTGTACTCTCGTTCACACTTCCCGTCCAGGCGTTGGAAATCGAGGCCGGGGATACATGGGCCCAAATAGGCCATAGTCGTATCTTGGGCCCCGATGAAGTCATTCTCCTTGGAGAGGTCTCCACTGTTAGGTGCAGAATAGGGGATTTCTGCTGTTAGCAAATTATGGCTGCAAAGTGGCTGAAAACAGGGGGTGTGGCGATATAGCCCCAGGGTGATGACAACAAGCAGGAGACACATTCTCACCACTTGGCTGCTGGCCACACCCCCATCACACACCTCTCCTATAAACCACATACTCTCATTGAACACAACGGAAAAAAAATATCTAAAACCCTGTAAGGCATGTGTGTCAGAATTTTGGCTCAATCTGATCTAAAACTTTGGTACATTTGAAATAGTAAACCTATCCCAAGGTTTCCTACATGTATTAATTGTCTTTCCTAAAAAAAAGATGGGCTGGGGTTCATTAGACACAGCAGAGGAAATGATTATTTGGGCCCACCTTATATCTAGACAGATTATATAAATGTCCACTTTATTTGATCATAAGTTTGCACACAAAATACACACCATCAATAAGGTGTAATAGATTATTTGTGAATAAGCTCATAACAAATAACCACCGTGTTAAAGAGAATGTGTAATCAGAAAATGAACTACTGTTTAAATCATGGTTTTATGTTTAACATATTTTTAAAGAATTTGTAGTGATTAGAGATGAGCGAACGTGCTCGTAACGAGTACTGTACCGCTCGGCTCCCCTGCGCTCGCATGGGCGCAGGCAGCCGCTTCCGTCGGGTGAGGAGGACGGAAGAGGCTGCCTGCGCCCATGCGAGCGCAGGGGAGCCGAGCGGCACAGTGCTCGTTACGAGCACGTTCGCTCATCTCTAGTAGTGATGTTACTTTTAATTTTTTATGTCATTATCTATATTTAAACAAAAACCATATCCTGCAATCCAGCAGTTTTCCCACAGGCCACTAAGGTTAATAATAGATGCCACTTCTTCATCTGTACAGATCACTTTACTGCAGTTACCTGCTTATGTATACACAGATGTAATATAATTATAGGCAGGATTAGAATGAGAGATAAGACAGGATCCATCATTCACAATAGGTGATTGTCAGAGCTTATCTATTCTTTCCTCGTACAATGACCTCTGCACAGGTCACAGGTCATGCCTTGAAAATTCTCCCATAGAAGTCAATGACGTCCCCTCCTGACCATTGTGTCTATGGACCATGGGGCTGCAGCAAAGCAATTTTCTTAATGCTTTCTAAATGTACAGCTCAGGCAAAATGGCCGTCCCCATAACCATGTTCAGGAAATAGAATTTTAAAAAATCCACAATCAGAAAATGAAAACATATTAGAAAAAAGGATATGTGTTACTATCTGGTTTTAACAGGCAGAATGGAGAGATATTTACTTTAAGAGATTGATTCTAAATAAGCATTCTTTTGTCAGGCTTTCAGTCCCTATTTTCATAGAGACTCATTATTTTTTCATAACCTGGGCCACCAAAGGATCCCCTGGTAATCTGGTGAGTCAGTCCAGCTCTGCTCCATAAGGTTTTGCAAGCCTCTATGGTACTATTATAGTTTCTGGTTACCATATTTTTTCCATTTTCTAATGTTCTAAAGCTGCACATGCAATTGACTTTTGCTAAAGGAGGAGTCTAAATCCCAAGCATGAGGAGTAGTAACTTTTTCCTTCAATTATGTCATCACTTAACTACATTGCCCATCATGAATAGCTGGCAGGTAATTCACGGTGGATCAATGCCTGTTTATACATTATTCACTATGTGCTTTCAATGCTTTTATGCATTATTTAGATGTTTTGTATGCAGTTAACTGTTTATTGTGGCCACCACCTACGGCATTGAGGGACATTCGAAATCCATGTTTCACCCATAATGAAGCCCTCCAGTCGTACAACAATCTAGTAGAGAACATTTATGCTCTATGGATGAGTTTAAGGTAAAAAAAGTCAAGCATTTTAAGTTTTATACCTGATATACAGTGCTAAAGTTATTGAAATAAATTGTATATACAGTTATACGGTAAAAAAAAAGAAGAAAAGAAAAAGGGAGAACGTAACAGAGCACAAATAAGAAGAATGCAAATGTGAATTGTCTCTGTTTCTTGGAACCGGAATCTACGTGATCTGATATATTTGACCTATTATTGTTTTTACCATTTCAGTATCCAAGTCTTTTCTTTTCTGGTAGGGTAATAGGACTGTTTTTTACTAAAAAAAAGTTAAGCTAGGTGCATACTGTTTTCTCGGCACTGGACACTAAGGTATTTTGTTGGGATCATTTAAATTTTCAGAAACTGTATGCATATATGTGTGCCCCACTGATGAACAAAGTATACTACATGCTGTATTTTTGTATACAGTTCTCAATACAGTTCTACTGAGATATATCAGCCAAATGTATGTCTAGAGCTGTCTTTTGGTGAATGATAACTTAAACATGGTGTGAATTACATAGTAACATAGTAACATAGTTTATAAGGCCGAAAAAAGACATCTATCCATCCAGTTCGGCCTGTTTTCCTACAAGTTGATCCAGAGGAAGGCAAAAAAACCCTGTGAGGTAGAAGCCAGTTTTCCCCACTTTAGGGAAAAAAATTCCTTCCCGACTCCAATCAGGCAATCAGAATTACTCCCTGGATCAACGACCCCTCTCTAGTAACTATAACCTGTAATATTATTACCCTCCAAAAATACATCCAGGCCCCTCTTGAACTCTTTTAGTGAACTTACCATCACCACCTCCTCAGGCAGAGTTCCATAGTCTCACTGCTCTTACTGTAAAGAATCCTCTTCTATGTTTGTGTACAAACCTTCTTTCCTCCAGACGCAGAGGATGGCCCCTCGTCACAGTCACAGTCCTGGGGATAAATAGATCGTGGGAGAGATCTCTGTACTGACCTCTGATATATTTATACATAGTTATTAGATCTCCCCTCAGTCGTCTTTTTTCTAAAGTGAATAAGCCTAATTTTGATAATCTTTCTGGGTACTGTAGTCCACCTATTCCAGTTATTACTTTAGTTGCCCTCCTCTGAGCCCTCTCCAGCTCTGCTATGTCTGCCTTGTTCACAGGAGCCCAGAACTGTACACAGTACTCCATGTGTGGTCTGACTAGTGATTTGTAAAGTGGCAGGACTATGTTCTCATCACGGGCATCTATGCCTCTTTTGATGCAGCCCATTATCTTATTGGCCTTGGCAGCAGCTGTCTGACACTGGTTTCTGCAGCTTAGATTTCTGTTCACTAAAATTCCTAGGTCCTTTTCTATGTCAGAGTTACCCAATATTTTACCATTTAGTATGTACTGGTGACTTGAATTATTCCTTCCCATATGCATAACTTTACATTTGTCAGTGTTAAACCTCATCTGCCACTTCTCTGCCCAAGCCTCCAGTCTATCCAGATCCATCTGTAGCAGTGTACTGTCCTCTTCTGTGTTAATTACTTTACACAGTTTTAGTGTCATCTGCAAAAATTGATATTTTACTGTGCAAGCCTTCTACAAGATCATTAATAAATATATTGAAGAGAATAGGGCCCAATACTGACCCCTGTGGTACCCCACTAGTTACAGTGACCCAATCTGAGTATGTACCATTAATAACCACCCTCTGTTTTCTATCACTGAGCCAGTTATTTACCCACATACAGACATTTTCTCCCAGGCCAAGCATTCTCATCTTATATACTAACCTTTTATGTGGTACAGTGTCAAATGCTTTGGAGAAGTCCAGATATACGACATCCATTGATTCGCTGCGGTCTAGTCTAGAACTTACCTCCTCATAGAAACTGATTAAATTGGTTTGACATGACCGATCCCTCATGAAGCCATGCTGATATGGAGTAATTTGCTTATTTTCATTGAGGTACTCCAAGATAGCATCTCTTAGAAAACCCTCAAACAGTTTACCCACGACAGATGTTAAACTTACCGGCCTATAGTTCCCGGGCTCTGTTTTTGGACCCTTTTTGAATATTGGCACCACATTTGCTATGCGCCAATCCTGTGGAACACTCCCTGTCAGTATAGAGTCCTTAAATATCAGAAATAAGGGGTCTGGCGATGACATTACTTAATTCTCTTAGGATACGGGGGTGTATGCCATCCGGTCCTGGCGATTTGTCTATTTTAATCTTTTTAAGACGCAGCTCTACTTCTTCCTGGGTCAGACAGGGCACTTTTAATGGGGAATTTACTTTTATATTCTGCATTTCATCTGACAGTTTATTTTCCTCAGTGAATACAGTGGAGAAAAAGATATTTAGTAGCTTTGCTTTCTCCTCATCGCTTTCTGCAACTCCCCCCTCATTACTCTGTAAGGGGCCGACACCTTCAGGTTTATACTTTTTACCATTTATATAATTAAAGAACATTTTAGGGTTAGTTTTACTTTCTTTGGCGATTAATCTCTCGGTCTCTAGTTTGGCTGTTTTTATTTGTCTTTTACATATTCTATTTTTTTCCTTGTAGTTTTTCAATGCTTCCTCGCTCCCCTCCTGTTTTAGTGATTTAAATGCTTTCTGTTTGTCATTTATTGCTTTCTTTACAGTTCTGTTTATCCACATTGGTTTTTTCTTGTTCCTTAACCTTTTATTCCCATAAGGTATGTACCTCTCACAATTAGATATTAGGATGCTTTTAAAAATATGCCATTTTGTGGCTGTATTTTTATTTTTGAGGATTTTGTCCCAGTTAGTTAGGCCTATGGCCTCTCTTAGTTGGCTAAATTTAGCTTTTTTGAAGTTTGGTATTTTTGTTCCTCCCTGAAGAAACGCTCTTTTAAATGACAATTGGAAGGTTATTATATTATGGTCACTATTTCCCAGGTGTTCCCCAACCTGCACATCTGTTGTTCTGTCAGGTCTATTGGTTAATACTAAGTCCAGTATGGCCGTCCCTCTAGTCGGGTCCTGAACCAGTTGGGAAAGGTAATTGTCTTTGGTTATTTCCAAGAACCTGTTTCCTTTATGAGATATACAGGTTTCAGTTTTCCAGTCTATATCTGGGTAGTTGAAATCCCCCATAATAACGACCTCCCCAGAATTGTCACCCTTTCCAAATATGCTATTTCCAGTCACAGATATGAAATGCACAATTAAAGACAGACAGAGGCACAGAATAAAATGTATAATTTATAACGTGTTTGTAGAAAGTATTATCCTTTCACTTTGGGAGATATAGCCCAGCCAAAAGAATATCATGGCAAATATTTGGTGGTATTGTCCTATTTTTTATACTGTACCTGAAAGCCATAGCAATCCCACTATGTAGTGTTCTATGTATTGCAGAGGGCTTATGCATGAGGTGAATATCTACTCCCATCAGCACTTTGTGACTGATAATGATACATAATAGCCAGACTCAGCTTTATTCTTACTACATTAAGACACATGTCTCTTCTTATTTGCTCAAAGACAGCTGCTGCTGTCACCAGTTTCTGCACGTTAAAAAAAAAAAAAAGATATTTTATTTTTAGCTGCATTTCAAGAGACTCGCTTACCAGCAGGTAAAGTCTACCACAGAAGAAAAAGAAAAAAAAATCAATTAAGTGGTCCATGTGTATTACTACTAATGTGCCAATGTTTTGACTTTCATTCCTATCTGGTTGAAAACACTGAAAATGGAGTAACAGAACAATTTTCATAAAACATTTCAGGCTATATTTCATCAAATACAGTAAGTATAATGAAGGAAAAGCACAGGCACTATTAAAGGGAAACCTGTCAGAACAAATGACACTTCTAAAGCACCACCACAGTCTTACACTGTCAGGGATTAGTATTGTTTTAAACTGTTCTTCTATTAGTTGCTGCATCATTTGGAAAAAGTTTGAACACAAAATGTGCCACATATAGGTTACCAGTAAAGTGTCAGGAATGTGATGCCACCTCATCATACTAGCCGTTCCCCAAATACAACCCTCTTAGCATGCTTGACATCACACATGCTAGGATACATGAATAAAAGTGAGCCCTGTAGGTGCAGCAAGCCCCTGTGGAAGCATGTGTATAGGATGGGAGTGGTGGTGGTCCTGATGTAGGGTTGTGTCACGGCGTGCTGCTTCAGACAATTGCTCCCTGGTGTCGGTGGAGTGAAGAGGTAGAGGTCAAAGGATCAGACCTAGAGTAAAGGTAAAACATTCTCTTTACTTGTGGCACATCCAGTAGCAATAAATACATAGGGGATAATTTATTATATAAAATACACCTTATATAGGCATATTTCACTATAGTAAAAACATTGATCTTAATAAATGTGCCCAAAGTGCGATCTCTGGCACCAAATAAGGAGTATGGTGGCTGGTTGGATGGCTGCAATTCTGCACTTAGGTGATACTGGCCTAGTAGTTGTTGGGTAGGAGATGGTTTCTGGGCTGTTATCCCTCATCTTGCAGTAGTGTCTGTAAAACTATATCCCGCTGATCACTCTGCTGTCTGGAATTTCAATGTTTCATTTGAGGTTGTCTTTAGCAGTTATTGTCGCAGGAGAATGGTATCTGGTTCCAAAACTTCCCTTGCAGTGGAAAAGATATGGTTTATGGGAGTTTGTGCTCTAAGAGCTGCTTTCTAACTCCCCAATGAACAGAAGAGGACCTCTCCTGTCACCTCTCCTCCTAGCTCTGACTCACTAGGCTGGACTTCCCCCTTCTGGCAGGAAGTCAGACAAGCCCACTTCTACCAAGGCGAGAGGGACAGGATGGTTTACCCTGTTTTTGTCAATCATTACCTCCTCTGCTGGAACACACAATCACAACAAGTAAAATACATAACATTAGGAATCTGGAACATGTACAGTGTGCAGAGGATAGTAAGCAAAGGCCAGTACACTTTACTGTGAAGGTACTTTAGGGGCATAAAGGGGTTGTCTGAGTGTTTAATACTGATGACATCCTCAAGATAGGTCATCAGTATCAGACTGGAAGGGGTCTGACTCACCGTTGATCAGTTGTTTCAAGAGACTGTGAGAGCTGCAGTCTCTTCCTAGGCAATGTAACATCACATGGCCTAGGTCTGTGATGACTAACTTCTGGCACTCCAACTGTGGTAAAACAATGAAACCCAAGATGTACACTTGCTTGGCTGTTCTTAGAACTCCACAGAAATAAATTGAGCATGCTGGGAGTTTTACCAGAGCTGGAGTGCTGAGGTTTAAACATCACTGGCCTAGGGGCAGCTCAGTCCCAGTCAATTTAATTGGATTGAGCTCAATTACAAGCACAGCCTGTATCCAATGGATGCATTTAGACAGCTGTGAGGAGGCAGTGCCACCCATGATCAGCGGGCATGCCAGGAGCCGGATCCCCATCAATCAGATACTGTTGACTTATTCTGAGAATAGGTCATCAGTATTAAAGGGATTCTGTCAGCACGATTTTGCATATAAAGGTAATGCCACTACTGGATTCAGCTGAGCATGTTGAATTAAAAAATGTTATTATTATAGTGCCTAGTAGTAGATGTAATGCTGAAAAAACGTTTTTTATAATGTGTCAATCACTCACATAAGGAGCCCCAGGGGATGTGCCCAGCCGCGTTCGAGCCCGGGCTCGCCGAGACAGTTGGCGCCCAGGACCGCCCACCTCATTAATATTCACTTCACTGCTTCCAGCAGTGAAGCTCCGTCAGCGTTGTAATCCCGCGCAGGCGCAGTACCTCAAGCGGTCTGCGGGCATCGGCCTCAGATAAGGTAATGCGCATGCGCGGGATTACAACGCTGATGGAGCTTCACTGCTGGAAGCAGTGAAGTGAATATTAATGAGGTGGGCGGTCCTGGGCTCCAACTGTCTCGGCGAGCCCGGGCTTGAACGTGGCTGGGCACATCCCCTTGGGCTCCTTATGTGAGTGATTGACACATTTTAAAAAACGTTTTTTCAGCATTACATCTACTACTAGGAACTGTAATAATAACTCCCTTTAAGCACTCGGAAAGCCTTTATAATTTGTCATGTTAAGTTCCCTTTAAATTACTAAATAATTGCTAATAAATTCCTTTATTAGTTATATCTTATTGCGATCCAATAAGATATAACTTTTATTACCACAATTAAAATAACAAACCTACATTAACCCCTTCATGCATTTGGACGCAACTGTACATCTAACTGTACATCTAACTGTACATCCAAATTACAAGTAGCTTAGCGCATTTGGACATACAGTCACATCTGCTTACACTTTTTAGTGTCACAGCCCCGGAGTCTCTGCTCTCCCTGAGAGCAGAGACACCAGAGGAGCCATCAAGGGAACAGTCAGAGTGGTCCGTTGCCGGTTATTGCTCTGTTTGGTTACTCTCTGCAGACAAACCAATCGGAGCACTTCAGTGTTAAAATGCCAGTTTCAGGCTGTGATCTCCACGCTGGAGATCACAGCCTGATATCAGCCATAACCCCCACTTTTCCCCGTGCCCCCAATGTTTTCACTGCCACCAATGTGTTGCCATTGTCCACCATTTCCCCCAGATGCCCCTGCATCCTGCTCTTCCGTCTATCCAGTGATGGCAGTGGCTCAGGAACGGAGCCTCTGCCATCAGCAGAGTATGTCAGCTGTAACTTACAGTTAAAACTCTGCTTCTATAGCTGAAATCGGTGCTTTTTGCATAAAAGTAAAACATATCAATTCAAATTCACCACTCATGAAGGATGAATTGATGTGCCATGAGAAAACAGTTTCAGAATGGCTTGGATAAGTAAAAGCATTCCGAAGTTATTACCAGATAAACTGACACATGTCAGAAAAATGGGGCTTCGGTATTTAGTCCAAACTGGGTGTCGCTTGAAGGGGATAAACAAAGGGGCAGGGAAAAAACGCTAAAACGTAACTGTTATTTCTACAGATAAAAATCTGCAGACATTGCCCACAGATAATTTGTGATACCATGTCTCCCTTTTAGATAATGAATACAACATAAAAGAATCCAACATGAATAGGTGTTGCCAATTTAGTCGCCAGGATGGGTATAAAAGATTGGGTGTTGCTGAAAGGTGAATGACACATGGTATTGCTAAACCCACTATGCCCACTAGGGTGGGAAGGGGCCCTATGCTACCCCACCTATCAAATACAGAGTCCCCCCCACCCCGACAGGGGCAGCCCCGGTAGGAACCTAACCCTCAAACAGCCATATCCCTAAAAATGTCCCTCATACCATTCCCAACATGGAATGTTTCATCCGCTGGTTGGGGAGACTAGAGTGAATTATTACACAAAAGGCTATAAAATGTGTATGGCCAATCCAAGTAATGGCCCATTGATAGATAACTAGGGGCACTTGGATACAGCCTGGGGCCATTGGGCTCAGGCTAAACGGTACAAATCATACCTCATCAATAGCGGTGGTACATCCACACTATGCTCGCCATTTTTATAGAAGAAGCCTGCTCCTGAAACTGCTGACTTCCACCAGGCGCCTAGCATGTAGCCAAGCTGGAAGTCATTATATGCGCCTCACAATTAGCTTTCGCCAGGCACCTAACCCAGGAAGGAGCATCAGGCTGGAACTCTTCATATGTCAGCACATTTGTGCCTTTGTAGCATTAAAAGATATAAGCATTATTTGGCTATAATGACTAACCTAGCTTAAATAGTATAATATGCATGAAGCACTTAGTTTTACATTTATATTTTTTATGAATAATTGGGTACAGCTAGTTACAACATGTGACCAAACAAATGTACAGACAATATGAACCATTAATGACAGTCAGTTATAACATGTGACCAGAAAATAAGGCGTATCATATACTTATCACATAGATCCTGACAAGATGAGCATAAAAGGTAAAATGAGAGATCCATAATTAAAAATCCTAAATCACTTGGGCTTGGAGGCTTGGGCAGAGAAGTGGCAGATGAGGTTTAACACTGACAAATGTAAGGTTATGCACATACTGTAGGAAGGAATAATACAAGTCACCAGTACATACTAAATGGTAAAACACTGGGTAACACTGACATGGAAAAGGACCTAGGAATTTTAGTGAACAGCAAACTAAGCTGTAGAAACCAGTGTCAGACAACTGCTGCCAAGGCAAATAAGATAATGGTTTACATTAAAAAGGGGCATAGATGCCCGTTATGAGAACATAGTCCTGCCACTTTACAAATCACTAGTTACATCACACATGGAGTACTGTATACAGTTCTGGGCTCCTGTGAACAAAGCAGACATAGCAGAGCTGGAGAGGGTTCAGAGGAGGGCAACTAAAGTAATAACTGGAATGGGTGGACTATGTATAAATATATCAGGGGTCAGTACAGAGATCTCTCCCATGATCTTTTTATCCCCAGGACTGTGACTGTGATGAGGGGACATCCTCTGCGCCTGGAGGAAAGAAGGTTTGTACACAAACATAGAAGAGGATTCTTTAAGGTAAGAGCAGTAAGACTATGGAACTCTCTGCTTGAGGCGGTGGTGATGGTGAGTTCACTAAGGCCTCTTTCACAGTAGCGGCAGCACGGATCCAGCAGGTGAAGGGTGCCACCGGATCCGTGCTGCCGCAGGGACATGTGTGAGGCCGGAACCGCGCTCCGGCCCCACACATGTCACACAGTACATACACACAGACACAAACACACACACAGATATATACACATACAAATACACATACATACTTACATGCTCCAGTAAGGTCTCCACAGCGCAGGAGGAGCAGGACGGAGCGCACATAGGACGATTCCCCACAGCGCCCTCTGCTGGGCGCCAGGTGGAATCGTCCTATGTGCGTTCCGTCCTGCTCCTGCTGCGCTGTGGAGACCTGCCGGGAGCATGTAAGTATGTATGTGTATTTGTATGTATATGTTTACGTGTGTGTTTGTCTGTATTTATGTCTGTATGTGTGCAGGTGAACTCCATTGAAAGTCAATCAGTTCACCATTGTGTCACACCAAACGGATCTGTCCCCATTGATTTTCATTGGGGGTCATGATGGATCCATCTTGGTGCGGATGCCTGGACCGGAGAGCAAACCGCAGCATGCTTCGGTTTGCTCTCCGGTCTGAAGACGGAACGGAATGCTTTTAGGAGCATTCCGTTGTCTTCAGTTCAGTTTTGTCCCCATTCATTGTCAAACTCAATACGGAACTCAATACCGGAATTATGAAAACGCTAGTGTGAAAATAGGCTAAAAGAGTTCAAGAAGGGCCTGGATGTATTTCTGGAGGGTAACAATATTACAGGTCATAGTTACTAAAGATGGGTCGTTGATCCAGGGAGTTATTCTGTTTGCCTGATTGGAGTCGGGAAGGATTTTTTTTTCCCCTAAAGTGGGGAAAATTGGCCTTTACCTCACAGGGGTGTTTTGCCTTCCTCTGGATCAACTTGCAGGATACCAGGCCGAACTGTATGGACAGATGTCTTTTTTCGGCCTTATAAACTATGTTACTATGTTACAGAAGGTCTTAGGTAATGGGAAAAGGGAGCATTTTACTAGATCACAGAAGAAAAAAAAATATACAAATTTTTAATATTGATGACTAGTGTTGAGCAAACCCGAACTTTGGCGCAAAAGTTCAGGTTCGAGTTTAGTCATCAATAAAGCTTTTTGAAAGACTGCAGGGCATCCAATCAACAAGCTTTTACTCTGTGGGCATTTAAAAACCTTCACAGCCATGCCTAGTAATGACATGGCTGTGATTGGCGGGTGCATCATGTGACGCAGCCTTTATACAAGCTGGATCACGTGTAGCACCGTCCATCAGCTCTGAGTGGTGCAGGGACAGGAAGCAGGCTGCTCATGTGAGGGAGAGTGTAAGGAATTTCATCTGGCTATTTATTCTGTGGGTGACCTATACTGATTTTTTTGTAGGCGCAATACTCCAGCTTTGCACCCGTGACACAGAAATATAATAATCTGGCTGTTTATTCTGTGGATGACCTATAGCATTTTTTGGGGGATGCAATGCACCAACTTTGTACCCCTGACACAAAAATATAATAGTTGATCTGTCTGTTAGTTCAGTGGATGACATATACCCATTTTTGGTGTGAGGTACACTTTCACTGCATATGTGACAGGGAAATTAATATAGTTAATCCGTCTGTTAGTCCGGTGGGTGACACTGCTGCTTCCACCTACACCACCATGTCCACCGCCTCCTCAACCTCCTACTCCACTTTGACCTCTGCCTCCTAGTTCAAGATTATTATTTTTAATTTTTTTTCTATTCTATGTTATTTTAAGTCATTTCCCTATGTACATTTGTTTGCAGGGCAATTGTCCTCTTCTTAGCCCCATTTTGCTTCCTTTTGCAGCCCACTAGCTCTTACTATAACTATTTTACAGCCATTTTAGTGCACCAAAGTTCAGGTCCCCATTGACTTCAATGGGGTTCGGGTCAAGTTCAGGTACCGAACCCAAACTTTGACCTGAAGTTCGCCCGAACCCGAACATCCACGTGTCTGCTCACCCCTATTGATGACCTTTCCCCAGGATGGGTCATCAATATAAGAACGGCGGTGGTGCAACACCTGGCACTCCCACGATCAACTGTATGAATAAAAGGTGCATACGTGCCGTCTCCCTTCTCTTTTCCTTCTCGCCATAGACATAGCAGCAGTGAGCAGGAAAAGAGGAGAGAGACGGCGCGCGTGCACTGAGCACGCCTTCCCTTCATTCAGCTGATCCTGAGGATAGGTCATCAATATTAAAAGCCCGGAGAACCCCTTTAAGAGGAATGTGTTTGAATATTTGTGGAACAATGTATTCTAAAAGAAGCAGCTGTAATTCAATTGCTCATTAACGCCATTTGGAGCTGAGGTTTTCACATAGAAAATCCATCTACCTTCCTGCTGAAGGATCTATTGATCCCAATCATCCTTACAGCAAGATGACTTTACCAAATTAATGTCCATAAACCTCAAGCAGCATGTCTTGCTATTGGGGTATCTCTTTTATTGGTGATATCACCCAAATGCGTGCCTATTCGCCTCCTAAATTCTCAAATGGTCTAGCCTATATACCTTCTTTTTTGGACTATAAGACACAGTTTTAGCAACAAAAATCTTGCTAAAAAATGCTTGTGTCTTACAGTCCAAAGTCAGGGAGTCTAGAAGCTCTCGACCACTGATCTCTTCCTTAATGGTAATATAACATTCTGCCAGATCATTGATTCCTGCTTCTCACAGCTTTGCTGTACTGACTGCTCTGTTTATGCTCCCTCTGCCTGTCCTGCTCTGCACTCGGCTACTCCTGCCTTGTTTCTAACTGCTCAGTGTTTCGGCTCCCTTAACCCTTTCAGTACCGGAGGTTTTTTCGGTTATGCATTTTCGTTTTGCACTCCCTGCCTTCAAACAGCCATAACTGTTTTATTTTTCTGTTCACATAGCTGTATGAGGGCTTGTTTTTGCGGGACCAGTTGTACTTTCCAACTCCACCATTTAATATTGCATATGGTGTAGTGGGAAGCGGGAAAAAAATTCCAAATTGGGTGAAATTGCAAAAAAAAACGCTATTCCGCTACAGTTCTACGGGTTTCTTATTTACAGCGTTCGATGTTCATTAAAACTGACCAGTTACTTTCATTCTACTGGTCAGTACGAATCCGGCGATACCTAATATGTATCGTTTTTCCTGCCTTTTGATAGTGATAAAATAATTATAAAGTTGGCCTTTTTTTTTGTCATATCTTGACCCCAATAACTTTTTGGTATTTATGTGTAAGGAGCGGTATGGGGGCTCATTTTTTGCGGGGCGATCTGAAGTTTTTATTGATACCATTCTGGGGTGTGTATGACTTTTTGATCACTTTTTATTTAATTTTATTTAGAAAAAAGCGACAAAAAACTGTGAATCGCCATTTGGACGCTTTTTTCCGCCACACAATTCGCCGTATTGGAATTTTTTTTTTTATATTTTAAAATTACGGGCGTTTTCGGTCACTGTGATACCCATGATGTCTATATTTATTGTTATTTAGGTATTTATTTTTTAATTATACGGAAAGGGGGGTGATTTGAACTTTTATATATTTTTTATATATTTTTTTTACATTTTTTTTATTTTTTTGTGATTATTTTAAAGCTCAAATATGAGCTAGTATATTGTGCTTTTTTTTTCTTTATGAGCAATCAGGGATTTACTAGATTGAAATAAATCCAAGAATTGCTCATTTCTCTGGCCTGCCATCTAGTGGCCAGAATAAGAATTGCACTTTGAAAGCTGTAAACCTCAGCAAGGTTTACAGCTTTCAGATCGTGTACAGACACCCCGATTGGCCACACGGGGTGTCTGTACACCACCCGGAAGCGTGCACTTCCGGGTGAAGATGCAACTAGATGCCGTGATCACGTGTGATCACGGCATCTAAGGGCCCAGCAAGACGCCGCCGATGGATTAAGTAGCCGCAAGTCTCTGCTGTGTCCACAATCTTGTAACAGACCCCTCTTCTGCCTGCTCACAGGTGTCGGAGTACAGAGCAGTCAGAACAGGGTCTCACTCCTCCAGCCCACTTTTTTTCACTGTGCACATTCCTCTAACACCAACATTTAAAAGGCCAGTGATGTCCTGTGTCTTCAGCCCATACTGGGCAGCACTTATGGCATACTACCAGGCTCGGACTGGCCTACAGGGGTGCAGGTGATTACCCCAGTGGACCCCTAGTCTTCCACCCCCTGCACAAGTGGCACAAAATACAGTAGACTTACTGCACTAATACATATATTCAATTTACAGCACCTCAACCAACCTATGTTCATATAAAAACTTGATAGATTTTTAAAGAAACTCCCCAGTTTATTATTACAGACACAATCAGAGCTGAGATGACTTCTAGGTATAGAGGAAAGCTAGCCAGTATCTTCTTTTCCCCTGGACCTACCTTCTCAAAGTTTCTGCAGGGACCCCTATATTCAATCATCTGGTAGCATCTTGCTGCTGTGTGAGCAGGTAATATTTGAATATATCCATACGGTGAGCCCCCAAAATAAATTTTACTGGTGGGACCTAGGCATCCCGGTCCGACACTGCATGCTACAAAACTCCCAGAACCTTTAAAGAAGGTTGTCACTCACCCCCATGCTAGAGATAAACCAGTAGTGCTGGCCCCCTCTTCCCACTGATTGTTTCTTCACTGCCTGTCATCCCATTTGATTCCCTTCAGAAGATCACTACTAAGCCGAACTGTGTCTCAACACAATAATAATGTGTCTATTAACATACCTTATATTAATACATATATATATCCGACAGAGTATAGTGATGTCATCACTATTAATAGCAAAACCCCTAATACTTCTGGTTATGACTACTTCTGATGTGACTTCCAGTCACCTACCATCTTCTACTATATATGAACAGGAAGGCTGGTGGCTTTACTTCTGCACACTACAATATAATTTTAACTCTGAAACTACCCTAAACACTACTTTATGGCAGTTAGTGACGTTAACCCTTTCACTACCTTAAACCACCAGGAAAGGTTTAATATAAAATATTTTTTTCTAGATCTGCTTAGAGTCCAAAAAATATGGTATTCTGATCGACAGGAGCATGTCATCTTGTAAATAACCACAGGCGATTTGCAGTTAAGTGAAGTGACAGTGCTCCTGAATGTTTTACCTGTCTGAATATATCTGCAGGCCACACAGCTACTGCATTTGAAGTAGCCAGGAATAAATCTCTCCAACCATGTTCAAGGGGTGGACGCTGGTACAAAATGACTGCATACCAATCAGTCCCTAAGGCTTTTCCACATCTATAGGTAATGTTCAAGAAATCGCCAATTACATTACTAATATCCTAATTAGAGATGAGCGAGTAGTGTTCGATCGAGCCGGTATTCGATCGAATACTACGCTATTCGGCATACTCGATTTCAATCGAGTATAACGGCGATGGCGCACTTAGAATTTGTTTCCCCTCCCACCTTCCCTGGCGCTCTTTTTCCACCAATCAACATGCAGGGGGGGTATGACAGGCACGCTGAGCACGCTGGCAGCGCGAAAACAGCGTCTACATGGATTGGCTGGAAAAACCATGTGACCTCGAATATTAAAAACTCAGCTCTTCCTGCTCGTACGCATATGCTGCGTGAACTTAGTCAGGGACAGAGGCTGGAGAAGGGACAGACAGGTTTTAGCAGTTGGACAGGCAGGAGCGTGATTAAAAGCCCTTATCAGGGCTACTATAGTGGACTTCAGTGATAGCTTACTACAATATAGACTTTACAGAGAACGGTTGCTGTATTCAGGGATAGCTGCTGGAGTAGGGACAGAGAGAGGCATTAGTGGTGTATTAGGTGCTCTGCTACATACCAAACTATATTTGGCACTACTGTTCAGCGTTCTTTTTGGCTGAAAAACCCTGTTATATAACTAGTGTGTATATGCACCATCTGATCTGGCAGTATACGGCTGTGAATTTTATTTTATTTTTTTAAATACAGTTTATTTGGCTCTAGTGTTCTGGGTTCTGTGTGCCTGCAATACCCTTTTTGTATACCAGGTGTAAATACCCACCGTCTGTACAGTTAGTACACGGCTGTGTACCTTGAAATATACAATATCTAGGCCTTTTAATTGGCCACTGTACTGTGCGTTCTCTTGCTAAATTATTTCACATACCTGGTGTAAATACCCACCGTCTGTTCAGTTAGTACACGGCTGTGTACCTTGAAATATACAATATCTAGGCCATTTAATTGGCCACTGTACTGTGCGTTCTCTTGCTAAATTATTTCACATACCTGGTGTAAATACCCACCGTCTGTTTCAGTTAGTACACGGCAGTGTACCTTGAAATATACAATATCTAGGCCTTTTAATTGGCCACTATACTGTGCGTTCTCTTGCTAAATTATTTCACATACCTGGTGTAAATACCCACCGTCTGTTCAGTTAGTACACGGCAGTGTACCTTGAAATATACAATATCTAGGCCTTTTAATTGGCCACTGTACTGTGTGTTCTCTTGCTAAATTATTTCACATACCTGGTGTAAATACCCACGGTCTGTACAGTTAGTACACGGCAGTGTACCTTGAAATATACAATATCTAGGCCTTTTAATTGGCCACTGTACTGTGCGTTCTCTTGCTAAATTATTTCACATACCTGGTGTAAATACCCACCGTCTGTTCAGTTAGTACACGGCAGTGTACCTTGAAATATACAATATCTAGGCCTTTTAATTGGCCACTATACTGTGCGTTCTCTTGCTAAATTATTTCACATACCTGGTGTAAATACCCACCGTCAGAAGGGGGCGTGGCTTGGCTGCCAAGCGAGATGGCTGCTTAATCTCATCGCTCCGGCACACAGCGACTACAAACCAGTTGATCCCGCGTTTCAAACGGATTATCCACCTTCTAAAAACTCAACCACAGCTACAAGATGCCTCGGGGTAAACGTAATACCCAAAAACAGGGTAAGCTGGAGTTCTTTTTTGAGAGAGAAAGCGGAGCCGCGAGTTCTAATGGCGCGGCGCCATCTTTACAGCAGACGCCTCCTTCCTCACGGTCGGAGCATGAGACTCTACAGATCGCGGGCGGTAGCTCCGGTTCCCCTACTGCCGATAGCCCTTCCAGCGGACCCCAGCAAATTACCGCCCAATCCTCACCTACTCCACGAGGACGTTCCTCTCCGGCCTCCTCTGCATCTCCCTCATCGCCTTCCACCAGAAGCCCGGTGAAACAGAGGCCGCGCCTTCAAGATGGGGATGCCTCTGAGGTAGGCCTCACTGTGGAACCTGTGACTCCACTCCACTTAACTGATGTTTTTCAAAGTCTGCCTACATCTGATCAACCAGCCTCGGGCAATCTCCTTAGAGACATGCTAACGGCCTTTGGCTCTGCCTTACATAAGGAATTTTCCTCCTTGCTAATGCCACTTAAATCCTCCATAACAGAAATGGAATCTAGAATCTCACATGTGGAAGTAAAAATGGGGGAGTTCGCATCCTCCCATAATCAGCTCATAGACTCCCATGAAGGGGTGTCTGGTGACATTGATGCTATTAAAGCTAAACTAACTGACTTGGAGGACCGCTCAAGGCGTAATAATATTAAATTTAGAGGCATACCAGAGGATGTTAGTCCGACAGCGCTTACTCCATATCTGCAAGCCCTGCTTAAGCAATTGATCCCAGCTGGCTCTCAGATCGAATTTACTATAGATAGGGCGCATCGTCTTCCTAGACCGCGGCATCTTCCTGAAACAGCGCCTCGAGACACCTTGGCGAGGATCCATTATTATCATATAAAAGAGGCTGCCCTAGCTGCTGCACGGCTTCTAGCTAAGCTACCGGCGCCGTATCAATCAGTGAAAATGTATGCTGATCTCTCTGCGATTACCTTGCGCCAACGTCGGCTGCTAGCACCTATTACCCTCACGTTGAGACACCACAAAATACCATACAGGTGGGGTTTTCCCGTCAAGATTTTGCTAACACGTGAAGGGAAACAGTACAGTATTTCTTCTGTGGAGGAGGGCCGACGATTGCTGTCATCTTGGAACCTTCCTCTTCTGGACCTTCCTGACTCCCAACAACGCCCCCTACCAGCGGTGGATCCAGACTGGCGTACAGTAACAGCTCGTCGCGGGACCAAGCATTAACTGTCGGTTTTCTTGTTCTATGATTGTGCCTTAGAGCGCTTATTCTAGTAAGGCTCCATCCAGGACTTCTCACCCCGGTTATTAAGTCCACCCGGTACCATCATGGTTGACCCGGAGTGTTTGGCGTCCGAACTGTGCACGCAAGTTTTACTTATAACTGCGTTTATTTTTCCTTTCTTACTCAAGTTATGGTTATGTTTATTTGTTTTCTGTGTTATTTGGCTTTTATGGGCCTTGGGGGAGGCCTGTCTTTTTGATTCACACTTAGTATTGTATGCTATCTCACTGTTCCACGATGGTGCTCAAGATTGTGTCTCTTAATGTTAAGGGGCTGAACAGCCCTCAGAAGCGATCCTACCTGTGGAGGGAGGTTTTATCGCTACAAGCCGACATTTTGTGTGTCCAGGAATCGCATATCATTCCTAATGACTCTCACAGGGTCCGCCATCACCTTTTCCCACATATTTTACATTCCCATTATCGCAAGAAACAAAGAGGGGTGTTTGTAGCTATCAAGAACTCAGTGGCATACTCCCCTTTAACCACTATATCTGATCCTAATGGTAGATTCCTTATCCATGTTTGCACTATAAACAATATTACCTACACATTGGTAGTGGTATATGCGCCCAACAAACACGCTATTAGATTTCTTAATAGGCTTATGTGCAAGGTAGCCAGAATAAAACAAGGCCATGTCCTTTTCTGTGGAGACTTTAATATTGTCTCTGACGCCAGTGTTGATTCCACAGCAGCATCTCGCTCTCATTATGCAGAGCTGGGTTCTTGGCTACATAAGGAGGAGTTATATGACATATGGCGTATACACCACCTACAGGAGCGAGACTACTCCTATTTCTCACCTGTCCACAACACCTACTCACGTATTGATATGTTTCTTTTAAACAGATCACTTCTCCAGCTAACTACACACTCCACCATAGGGGTGATAAAGTGGTCTGACCACGCAGCGATATCCTTATCTATTACTGAGTCCTTTAACAGAAAAGAGGTGTTGTGGAGATGCAACTCATATCTATTGTCTAACCCAGTATACAAGCGAGAATTGGAGGTGGCGCTCTCTGAGTATTTTTCTATTAATTCTGGATCAGTGTCTAGTCAGTTTAGCCTATGGAATGCTCATAAGGCCTTTATAAGAGGCATATTTATTAAACTTGGACATAGAGCAAAGAAAGATAGAGAAAGACAAATTGATGATATTACGGGTCAATTGTCAGTATTGGAAGTTCTCAATAAAAGATCGTTCACTGCTGACCGCAAGCTGCAGATTGATAGTCTGCGCTTGAGGCTCAGAGAGTGTCTCCTCCATAGATATGATAAACAGCTTCTCTCACTGAAATCTCGCTACTATTCGCTGGATAACAAGGCGGGGAGGTTATTGGCGGCCAAAGTTAAGAAGCGAGCAGCACAGGCCAGAATTCCCTATCTTCTCCACTCTGACTCCTCAAGTAAGATTTATCATCCTAGTGATATTGCCAACCAATTTATGGAGTATTATTCCGCTCTTTATAATCTGAAATCTTCCTCTCACACTCATCAAGCTTCTAAAGAGGAAATGCAAGATTTTCTCTCCTCCCTAAATCTCCTCTCTTTGACACCTCAGCAACGAGAGGAATTATCTCTCCCTCTATCCCAACAAGAAATTTCTAAGATTATTTCCTCCATGCCCTTGCACAAGGCCCCTGGCCCTGATGGGCTTTCTAATGTCTATTATAAGACCTTTTTACCTACTCTAGTGCCGTATATGCTGCAAATGTTTCAGCAAGCGTTCCAAGATGGTGAGTTCCCCCAAGAAATGCTCTCTGCCACTATTGTCACCCTACCCAAACCTGGTAAACCAGCAGATAGACCACAGAACTTTAGACCGATCTCGTTGCTGAATACCGACGTCAAAATTTATGCCAAAGCGTTAGCGAATAGGATCTCCAAAATCTTACCAACACTGATAGGTATTGATCAAGTAGGATTCGTTAAAGGGCGTCAATTGACAGACAACACTAGAAGGGCACTTAACATCCTAGATTGTATTTCTCGCTATAAAAGCCCGACCTTCTTGGTCACACTAGATGCCAAGAAGGCGTTTGACCGCCTCAACTGGTCCTTCGCCTTCTCGGCTTTACAACAGTTCGGTCTAGGGGAGGGCGTATCCACTGCCATCAAAGCATTATATTCTTCCCCATCTGCCAGAGTCTTTACGAATGGGGCCTTATCATCCCCCTTTTCTATATCTAATGGTACTAGACAGGGGTGCCCCCTCTCCCCGCTGATTTTTGTGTTAGCTATTGAGCCCCTGGCCCAGGCAGTTCGTACACATTCGAATATAACTGGTGTACAAATAGGGAATAGACAACACTGCATTTCGCTCTACGCAGACGACATTTTATTGTCTCTCTCGTCTCCCAAGGACTCATTGCAGGCAGCCCTGTCCTTGCTTGCTGAGTATGGCCGCTTGTCATACTATAAGGTAAATGAGAGCAAGTCCCAACTTCTCCCGTTGAACATTCCTCCAGATCAGATACCAGGGCTCCAAGCTCAGTTTCCATTAGATTGGCAGCTCACCTCCATTAAATACCTGGGTATTAATATTACTTCCAGTATTTCTTTACTTTTTAAACATAACTACCTCCCGTTGTTGGATGTCATCAAGAATGACATCTCATCATTTGATAAATGTGACATATCTTGGGTGGGGCGGATAGCTACTTTTCAAATGATGACTTTACCTAAGCTGTTGTTTATATTTAGAACTGTGCCGATCAGTGTACCAAGTCATTTCTTTGTGAAGGCTCAATCTATGGTAAATGCTTTTATTTGGAACCATGGTAGACCCCGTGTTTCTGCGGCCCTTTTATACAAACTTAAAAGTAGAGGTGGTTTAGGTCTTCCTAATTTAGCAGATTATTTTCTAGCTACCCAAGTAAACCTTCTCTGGAGTTGGTGGCATGGTGATACCTCACTCCCATGGATTCATATTGAAACACACTTGTCCACCTCTAGGCATCTTAGAACCCTGTTGATAGATGTACTGGGTATGAACCCTACATATATAACACATTCCTCTTATTTTGTAAAGACAGCTTTACACCACTGGTTGACCTTTCATAAAAAGGGTACACCGGTAGCTATCTCTGTCGAGTCAATATCCCCTTTGCCTCTGTTGGAACTGAAACTTTGTGAGGTAGACTTCTCACTTTGGAATAGTAGAGGTATACGGTGGATATCCCAATTATTTGCTAAGACCCATCTTAAAGCTTTTGCAGATTTACAAAGGGAGTTCCAGCTACCGCATAAAGAATTTTATAAATATCTGCGGGTCCGCCATGTGTTCCAATCCGTTAACCCATGTAAGATTAGGGCATGTAAACAACTTTTTGAATTATGGAGCTCACCCTCGTATAGTCGGAAATCTCCAGGGGTCAGGTCACTCTATTTAAGTTTGAGTGACAAACATTTGTTCCATAAACTCACTCCTTTCAAATCATGGGACAAGGAGATCCAGTTTAATATGACAGAAGTCCAGTGGATTCCGGCACTGAGATTTATTCATAAGACCTTTTTCAGTGTTTCCCTTCTGGAGGCAGCTGTGAAAACGTTGCTAAGATGGTACCTAACTCCGGACAGGCTAAGCAAA
Source organism: Rhinella marina (assembly GCA_900303285.1). Taxonomy (NCBI): domain Eukaryota; kingdom Metazoa; phylum Chordata; class Amphibia; order Anura; family Bufonidae; genus Rhinella; species Rhinella marina. Next base: position 13,449 of record ONZH01023835.1, on the reverse strand, counting down.
ATTTACCCAGGCTCGTCCCAATATTGTTGGCGTAATTGTGGCTGTAAAGGCACACTTTTTCATATTTTGTGGTCCTGTCCTAGATTGTCTGCCTTATGGGCAAGTGTTTTCCGGCTAGCCTCTAGGTTATGTGGTGTTACCTTGGTTCCTTCACCATATTGGGCTCTATTCTTTATGGGTATGCATACCATCCCTGCTCCTTGCAGAGTACCAGTTGCCCATTTGTTTATTGCCACTAAGCTTAATATTACCAAATGTTGGAAATCCACTGAGATTCCTACGGTGGCATCCACGATTGCCAGAGTTCAGCAAAACTGCTTATTTGAAAGAATTATGGCCTATCGTGATCATAAGATAGAGCGGTTTTTCTCTCAATGGCAAGTGTGGCTAAATTTTGCGCCTAAATCTCACATCTAGTTCTAGTCCTACAATTGACTCTTCAGTACCATGACCTTGGATACTATCCCTGGAATTTTCCTGACATAATGGATGTTCTCTTGCTATGTCCTTTCTTATCCCTTTCCCCTCCCCCTCTCCTCCGTCAATACCCCTTAGCATAATTTTTCCGCTCAATATTTTCTCCCCCTTGGACTTTTAGTTCTCTATATGGTATGTTGGAAATGTTCTTTAGTCACAATTCTGATGTGCGGCAATTTTGCTTTCTATATGCTTCTTACCTAGAGCTATGCTACCTATGTAGAGTTTTTATGCTAAGTATGCAAAAATGTAAGATGCAATGATGTCAGTTGCTACTGTTGAATATACTTTCTTTGATGTATCTTTGAAAATGTTTAATAAAAAAGATTGAAAGAAAAAAAAAAAAATACCCACCGTCTGTTCAGTTAGTACACGGCAGTGTACCTTGAAATATACAATATCTAGGCCATTTAATTGGCCACTGTACTGTGCGTTCTCTTGCTAAATTATTTCACATACCTGGTGTAAATACCCACCGTCTGTTCAGTTAGTACACGGCTGTGTACCTTGAAATATACAATATCTAGGCCTTTTAATTGGCCACTGTACTGTGCATTCTCTTGCTAAATTATTTCACATACCTGGTGTAAATACCCACCGTCTGTTCAGTTAGTACACGGCAGTGTACCTTGAAATATACAATATCTAGGCCTTTTAATTGGCCACTATACTGTGCGTTCTCTTGCTAAATTATTTCACATACCTGGTGTAAATACCCACCGTCTGTTCAGTTAGTACACGGCTGTGTACCTTGAAATATACAATATCTAGGCCATTTAATTGGCCACTGTACTGTGTGTTCTCTTGCTAAATTATTTCACATACCTGGTGTAAATACCCACCGTCTGTACAGTTAGTACACGGCAGTGTACCTTGAAATATACAATATCTAGGCCTTTTAATTGGCCACTGTACTGTGCGTTCTCTTGCTAAATTATTTCACATACCTGGTGTAAATACCCACCGTCTGTTCAGTTAGTACACGGCAGTTGTACCTTGAAATATACAATATCTAGGCCATTTAATTGGCCACTGTACTGTGCGTTCTCTTGCTAAATTATTTCACATACCTGGTGTAAATACCCACCGTCTGTTCAGTTAGTACACGGCAGTGTACCTTGAAATATACAATATCTAGGACATTTAATTGGCCACTGTACTGTGTGTTCTCTTGCTAAATTATTTCACATACCTGGTGTAAATACCCACCGTCTGTACAGTTAGTACACGGCAGTGTACCTTGAAATATACAATATCTAGGCCTTTTAATTGGCCACTGTACTGTGCGTTCTCTTGCTAAATTATTTCACATACCTGGTGTAAATACCCACCGTCTGTTCAGTTAGTACACGGCAGTGTACCTTGAAATATACAATATCTAGGCCATTTAATTGGCCACTGTACTGTGCGTTCTCTTGCTAAATTATTTCACATACCTGGTGTAAATACCACCGTCTGTTCAGTTTAGTACACGGCAGTGTACCTTGAAATATACAATATCTAGGCCTTTTAATTGGCCACTGTACTGTGCGTTCTCTTGCTAAATTATTCACATACCTGGTGTAAATACCCACCGTCTGTTCAGTTAGTACACGGCAGTGTACCTTGAAATATACAATATCTAGGCCTTTTAATTGGCCACTGTACTGTGCGTTCTCTTGCTAAATTATTTCACATACCTGGTGTAAATACCCACCGTCTGTTCAGTTAGTACACGGCTAGTGTACCTTGAAATATACAATATCTAGGCCATTTAATTGGCCACTGTACTGTGTGTTCTCTTGCTAAATTATTTCACATACCTGGTGTAAATACCCACCGTCTGTACAGTTAGTACACGGCAGTGTACCTTGAAATATACAATATCTAGGCCTTTTAATTGGCCACTGTACTGTGCGTTCTCTTGCTAAATTATTTCACATACCTGGTGTAAATACCCACCGTCTGTTCAGTTAGTACACCGGCAGTGTACCTTGAAATATACAATATCTAGGCCATTTAATTGGCCACTGTACTGTGCGTTCTCTTGCTAAATTATTTCACATACCTGGTGTAAATACCCACCGTCTGTTCAGTTAGTACACGGCAGTGTACCTTGAAATATACAATATCTAGGCCTTTTAATTGGCCACTGTACTGTGCGTTCTCTTGCTAAATTATTTCACATACCTGGTGTAAATACCCACCGTCTGTTCAGTTAGTACACGGCAGTGTACCTTGAAATATACAATATCTAGGCCTTTTAATTGGCCACTGTACTGTGCGTTCTCTTGCTAAATTATTTCACATACCTGGTGTAAATACCCACCGTCTGTTCAGTTAGTACACGGCAGTGTACCTTGAAATATACAATATCTAGGCCATTTAATTGGCCACTGTACTGTGCGTTCTCTTGCTAAATTATTTCACATACCTGGTGTAAATACCCACCGTCTGTTCAGTTAGTACACGGCAGTGTACCTTGAAATATACAATATCTAGGCCTTTTAATTGGCCACTGTACTGTGCGTTCTCTTGCTAAATTATTTCACATACCTGGTGTAAATACCCACCGTCTGTTCAGTTAGTACACGGCAGTGTACCTTGAAATATACAATATCTAGGCCATTTAATTGGCAACTGTACTGTGCGTTCTCTTGCTAAATTATTTCACATACCTGGTGTAAATACCCACCGTCTGTTCAGTTAGTACACGGCAGTGTACCTTGAAATATACAATATCTAGGCCTTTTAATTGGCCACTATACTGTGCGTTCTCTTGCTAAATTATTTCACATACCTAATTATATACCCAAATATTGTATTTGCAACCAAAAAAAATAAAATGCGGGAGGGGGCTAGCGGAATCGGACGTGGACGAGGACGGGGGCGCGGAAATGCTGTCGGTGGCCTTGTTGAAGCCAGTGGGGATACAATGCGTGCTGGTGAGGGTCAGCCAGGATCCCACTCATCCAGAATCCCTGCCTTTATGGGACAGTTAAGCAGGGGGCGAGTTACACCGCTGTTGAGGCCTGAGCAGGTTGAACAGGTGGTGCAATGGATAGCCGATAGCGCTTCCACACAGTTGTCCACCAGCCAGTCATCCACACAGTCTCACTCTGACCCTCCTTCCTCCACACCTGGCCAACAGAGTCATCCCACCCTTGACCCCTCCCAGGAGCTCTTTTCGGGTCCTTTTTCAGATGTGCCGGAAGAATCCCAGGAGCTAGCAGAGGAATTTGTTTGTAGTGATGCCCAAACACTTGAGTTTTCGCCATCTCCTGCTGATGTGGACCCTGAGCCAGCATCTGTTATCATGAGCGATGATGATGATGAGACGCAGTTGCCATCAAGGGAGGCTGTTGGAATGTCCAGTGGGCAGGAGGAGGAGCAGAGTGAGGAAGAGGAGGTGGTGGATGACGAAATGACCGACCCCACTTGGCCAGGGGTGATGTCCAGCGGGGAAAGCAGTGGAGAGGTGGTGGTCTGCGCAGCACCGAAAAAGGCAGCAAGAGGCAGAGGGATGTCCACAGGCAGAGGGATGTCCACAGGCAGAGGGATGTCCAGAGGCAGAGGGATGTCCAGAGGCAGAGGGATGTCCGCAGGCAGAGGGATGTCCAGAGGCAGAGGACAGTCCAGACAGAGTAGTGAGGCCACAGCCAGCACGGCCGAAGCTGTTCCCGGCAGCGGGCAGTCGCGCGAAGCTCCCCATCGAGGCCTCGTACTTCTGTGGTGTGGAGATTTTTTAATGTTTGTGCGGATGACAAACTGAGCGCGGTTTGCACACTCTGCCACTCAAAACTGAGTAGGGGCTCTGAGAAGAGCAATCTGACCACCTCAGGCATGCGGCGTCACTTGGAAGTCAAGCACTGGGCTGAGTGGGAGAGAGCAAACGCAATACAACCTGCGCCCGGTCCTGCTGCCACTGCCTCTTCCCCTTTGTTGTGTGCTGCCACTGCGGTCCAGACCTCCAGCCAGGACACCTCCACATCTGCCTCTGCCTCGGCTACTTTGGGGCCTTCTCCTTCAGCCTCCCCTTCCCCCGGATCTTCGCCTGCACCTTCACACTCCTCGTCCCATCAACTGTCCATCTCGCAGGCGTTCGACCGCAGGCGGAAGTACGCCTCGAGTCACCCCCAAGCCCAAGCCTTAAACTGCCACATCTCCAAACTGCTGGCCCTGGAGATGTTGCCGTTTAGGCTTGTGGAGACGCAGGCCTTCCGCGACCTGATGGCGGCTGCCGCACCTCGCTATTCCGTCCCCAGCCGCCACTACTTTTCCCGGAGTGCCGTCCCCGCCCTGCACCAGCACGTGTCGCGTAACATCAGGCGGGCCCTGAGGTACGCAGTCAGCGCAAAAGGTCCACTTGACCACCGACTCGTGGACAAGCGCTTGCGGCCAGGGACGCTACATCTCTTTGACGGCACACTGGGTGAATGTAGTGGAAGCGGGGACGGGGTCGCAAACAGAGACGGCCTACCTACCACCCCGGCCAAGATTGCCAGCATGGGTTCTGATAAACCCCCCTCCTCCTCCTCCTCCTCCTCCTCTGCCTTAACATCGCCCTCAGCCGCTAGCTGGAAGCGTTGCAGCACTGGCGCGGGGAGACGTCAGCAGGCGGTGCTTAAGCTCATCAGCTTGGCGACAGGAAGCACAGCGCCCCAGAGGTGAGGGACGCCATATTGCAGCAGACGGAGATGTGGCTTGTCGCCGCTGCAGCTAGGACCAGGCATGGTCGTGTGCGATAACGGCCGTAACCTGGTGGCGGCTCTGGAGCTTGCCGAACTCGATCACGTACCATGCCTGGCCCACGTTTTTAATCTGGTAGTCCAAAAATTTCTAAAGACTTACCCCAACCTGGCAGAGCTACTGGTGAAAGTGCGGCGCTTGTGCGCTCACTTTCGGAAGTCAACTGTAGCTGCTGCTAGCTTAAAAAAACTCCAGCAACGCCTCCATTTGCCTGAACATCGGCTGTTGTGCGACCTGCCCACTCGCTGGAATTCCACCTATTCCATGTTGGCCAGGGTGTGTGAGCAGCAGAGAGCATTGATGGAGTACCAGATTATGAATCCACGCGTGCCTCCAACTCAGCTCCCTCAGTTTGCCAACCACGAGTGGCCATGGATGGCAGACATATGCGATGTACTGCGTATCTTTGAGGAGTCCACCAAGAAGGTCAGCAGCGAGGACGCTATAGTGAGCGTAACCATCCCGCTCCTAGGCGTCCTTAAAGAATCCCTCATCGCAATAAGGGAGAACGCATTGCACGCAGAGGAGACGGGGGTAGGAGGAGACGCAACGGAGCTACACAGTCAGACCACACTTTTGTCTGCTTCACGGTGGCAGTTGCAGGAGGAGGAGGATGAGGAGGAGGACGACGTGGAGGTGGCTGTGGAAGAGGAGGAGGATGCTGGCGGCGAGGGTAGCAGTCAGGCTGTGTGCGTCCCATTGGTTCAGCGCGGATGGGGCGGAGAGGAGGCGGAAGAGGAAGAGGAGGAAATGGCAAGTGATCCTTCTGGTGGGGGCAGTGAGGTCATGCTATTCAGAGTCTGGCACACATGGCTGACTTCATGCTGGGCTGCTTTTCCCGGGACACACGTGTTGTCCGGATAGTGGAGAACAAACTGTACTGGGTCTTCGCACTCCTGGACCCCCGGTATAAAGATAACGTCTCCTCTTTTATTCCGGTAGAGGAGAGGATGAATCGATTGCTGGAATACCAGAGGGAACTCGTGCAGAACATGATGGAGATTTTCCCACCCACCATCGCTGGCGGCAGAGAGGAGAGGGTCTCCCAGAGTCCCACACATCTATCAGGCCCACAGCCACCAGGGGAACACTCTCCAAGGTGTGGGACACGTTCATGGCACCCCCTCGTGCAACTTCCATCACTGCGGGGCCCGCTATCAGCAGGAGGGACAAGTATCGGCGGATGTTGCGGGAGTACCTGGTAGACCGTACCCCTGTCCTCCCCGATCCCTCGGCGTCCTACACTTACTGGGTCTCCAAGTTGGACACGTGGCTGGAACTGTCCCTGTACGCCTTGGAGTGCTTGCCTGCCCTGCCGCCAGCGTGCTATCAGAAAGGGTGTTCAGCGCAGCCGGGGGCATTAATAACCGATAAGCGCAGCCGCCTGTCAACCGACAGTGCGGACAGGCTGACGCTAATCAAAATGAACAGCAAGTGGATTGACCCGGACTTTGCTTCTCCAACCGTGGAAAGCAGCCAAAAGTGAAGTGCCATCTGTATGAAGTGCCATTTCCTCCTCCACCTCCTCCTCCTCCTCCTTAACCGCCGTAGAATTGCTCCGTAAATAAGAAAAATTTATATATTAATGGCTCACCACTTGGGCCTCCACAAAATGTTTAAGAGGTCTCACCTCTTGTGCCTCCATATAATTTTTAACAGGTCTCACCTCTTGGGCCTCCACATAATTTTAACAGGTCTCACCTCTTGGGCCTGCACAAATGTTTAAGAGGTCTCACCTCTTGGGCCTCCATATAATTTTTAACAGGTCTCACCTCTTGGGCCTCCACATAATTTTTAAGAGGTCTCACCTCTTGGGCCTGCACAAAATGTTTAAGAGGTCTCACCTCTTGGGCCTCCGCAAAATGTTTAAGAGGTCTCACCTCTTGGGCCTGCACAAAATGTTTAAGAGGTCTCACCTCTTGGGCCTCCACAAAATCTTTAGGAGGTCTCACCTCTGGGCCTCCACATAATTTTTAACAGGTCTCACCTCTTGGGCCTGCACAAAATCTTTAAGAGGTCTCACCTCTTGGGCCTCCACAAAATCTTTAAGAGGTCTCACATCTTGGGCCCCCACAAAATCTTTAAGAGGTCTCACCTCTTGAGCCTCCACAAAATCTTTAAGAGGTCTCACCTCTTGGGCCTGCACAAAATCTTTAAGAGGTCTCACCTCTTGGGCCTCCACAAAATCTTTAAGAGGTCTCACCTCTTGGGCCTCCACATAATTTAATTCACCTCTGGGCCTGCACAAAATCTTTAAGAGGTCTCACCTCTTGGGCCTCCATAAAATCTTTAAGAGATCTCACCTCTTGGGCCTCCACAAATCTTTAAGAGGTCTCACCTCTTGGGCCTGCACAAAATCTTTAAGAGGTCTCACCTCTTGGGCCTCCACAAAATCTTTAAGAGGTCTCACCTCTTGGGGCCTCCACATAATTTTTAAGAGGTCTCACCTCTTGGGCCTCCACAAAAATGTTTAAGAGGTCTCACCTCTTGGGCCTCCACATAATTTTTAAACAGGTCTCACCTCTTGGGCCTCCACATAATTTTTAACAGGTCTCACCTCTTGGGCCTCCACAAAATCTTTAAGAGGTCTCACCTCTTGGGCCTCCACCATAATTTTTAAGAGGTGTCACCTTTTGGGCCTCCACAAAATCTTAGGAGGTCTCACCTCTTGGGCCTCCACATAATTTTTAACAGGTCTCACCCTCTTGGGCCTGCACAAAATCTTTAAGGGTCTCACCTCTTGGGCCTCCACAAAATCTTTTAAGAGGTCTCACCTCTTGGGCCTCCACAAAATCTTTAAGAGGTCTCACCTCTTGGGCCTCCACAAAATCTTTAAGAGGTCTCACCTCTTGGGCCTCCACAAAATCTTTAAGAGGTCTCACCTCTTGGGCCTCCACAAAATCTTTAAGAGGTCTCACCTCTTGGGCCTCCACATAATTTTTAAGAGGTCTCACCTCTTGGGCCTCCACAAAATCTTTAAGAGGTCTCACCTCTTGGGCCTCCACAAATCTTTAAGAGGTCTCACCTCTTGGGCCTCCACAAAATCTTTAAGAGGTCTCACCTCTTGGGCCTCCACAAAATCTTTAAGAGGTCTCACCTCTTGGGCCTCCACAAAATCTTTAAAGAGGTCTCACCTCTTGGGCCTCCACAAAATCTTTAAGAGGTCTCACCTCTTGGGCCTCCACAAAATCTTTAAGAGGTCTCACCTCTTGGGCCTGCACAAAATCTTTAAGAGGTCTCACCCTTGGGCCTCCACAAAATCTTTAAGAGGTCTCACCTATTGGCCCTCGCACATAATCTTTAAGAGGTCTCACCTTCTTGGGCGCTTCCACAAAAATCTTTAAGAGGTCTCACCTGCTTGGGCCTCCACATAATTTTAAGAGGTCTCACCTCTTGGGCCTCCACAAAATGTTTTAAGAGGTCTCACCTCTGGGCCCTCCACAAAATCTTTAAGAAGGTCTCCACCTCTTGGGCCTCCACAAAATCTTAAGAGGTCTCACCTCTTGGGCCTGCACAAAATCTTTAAGAGGTCTCACTCCTCTTTTGAAGGCCTCTCACCTCCAAAATTCTTTAAGAGGTCTCACCTCTTGGGCCTCCACAAAATGTTTAAGAGGTCTCACCTCTTGGGCCTCCACATAATTTTTAACAGGTCTCACCTCTTGGGCCTCCACATAATTTTTAAGAGGTCTCACCTCTTGGGCCTCCACAAAATGTTTAAGAGGTCTCACCTCTTGGGCCTCCACATAATTTTTAAGAGGTCTCACCTCTTGGGCCTCCACAAAATTTTTAAGAGGTCTCACCTCTTGGGCCTCCACAAAATTTTTAAGAGGTCTCACCTCTTGGGCCTCCACAAAATGTTTAAGAGGTCTCACCTCTTGGGCCTCCACAAAATGTTTAAGAGGTCTCACCTCTTGGGCCTCCACAAAATTTTAAGAGGTCTCACCTCTTGGGCCTCCACATAATTTTAAAGGTCTCACCTCTTGGGCCTCCACAAAATTTTAAGAGGTCTCACCTCTTGGGCCTGCACAAAATCTTTAAGAGGTCTCACCTCTTGGGCCTCCACAAAATTTTTAAGAGGTCTCACCTCTGGGCCTCCACAAAATCTTTTAGGTCTCACCTCTTGGGCCTCCACATAATTTTTAAGAGGTCTCACCTCTTGGGCCTCCACAAAATCTTTAAGAGGTCTCACCTCTTGGGCCTCCACAAAATCTTTAAGAGGTCTCACCTCTTGGGCTCCACAAAAATCTTTAAGAGGTCTCACCTCTTGGGCCTCCACAAAATCTTTAAGAGGTCTCACCTCTTGGGCCTGCACAAAATCTTTAAGAGGTCTCACCTCTTGGGCCTCCACAAAATCTTTAAGAGGTCTCACCTCTTGGGCCTCCACATAATTTTAAGAGGTCTCACCTCTTGGGCCTCCACAAAATCTTTAAGAGGTCTCACCTCTTGGGCCTCCACAAAATCTTTAAGAGGTCTCACCTCTTGGGCCTCCACAAAATCTTTAAGAGGTCTCACCTCTTGGGCCTGCACAAAAATCTTTTAAGAGGTCTCACCTCTTGGGCCTCCACAAAATCTTTAAGAGGTCTCACCTCTTGGGCCTCCACAAAATCTTTAAGAGGTCTCACCTCTTGGGCCTCCACAAAATGTTTAAGAGGTCTCACCTCTTGGGCCTCCACATAATTTTTAAGAGGTCTCACCTCTTGGGCCTCCACATAATTTTTAAGAGGTCTCACCTCTTGGGCCTCCACAAAATCTTTAAGAGGTCTCACCTCTTGGGCCTCCACATAATTTTAAGAGGTCTCACCTCTTGGGCCTCCACAAAATCTTTTAAGAGGTCTCACCTCTTGGGCCTCCACATAATTTTTAAAGAGGTCTCACCTCTTGGGCCTCCACAAAATCTTTAAGAGGTCTCACCTCTTGGGCCTCCACAAAATCTTTAAGAGGTCTCACTCTTGGGCCTCCACAAAAATCTTTAAGAGGTCTCACCTCTTGGGCCTCCACAAAATCTTTAAGAGGTCTCACCTCTTGGGCCTCCACAAAATCTTTAAGAGGTCTCACCTCTTGGGCCTCCACAAAATCTTTAAAGAGGTCTCACCTCTTGGGCCTCCACATAATTTTTAAGAGGTCTCACCTCTTGGGCCTCCACAAAATCTTTAAGAGGTCTCACCTCTTGGCCTCCACAAAATTTTTAAGAGGTCTCACCTCTTGGGCTCCACAAAATTTTAAGAGGTCTCACCTCTTGGCCTCCACTTTGGTCTCAACAAAATTTTAAGAGGTCTCACCTCTTGGGCCTCCACAAAATTTTAAGAGGTCTCACTCAGTGGATTGACCCGGACTTTGTCTCCAACCGTGGAAAGCAGCCAAAAGTGAAGTGCCATCTGTATGAAGTGCCATTTCCTCCTCCACCTCCTCCTCCTCCTTAACCGCCGTAGAATTGCTCCGTAAATAAGAAAAATTTTTATATCACTCTTGGGCTCCACAAAATTTTAAGAGGTCTCACCTCTTGGGCCTCCACATAATTTTTAACAGGTCTCACCTCTTGGGCCTCCACATAATTTTTAAGAGGTCTCACTCTTGGGCCTGCACAAAATGTTTAAGAGGTCTCACCTCTTGGGCCTCCACATAATTTTTAAGAGGTCTCACCTCTTGGGCCTCCACAAAATGTTTAAGAGGTCTCACCTCTTGGGCCTCCACAAAATGTTTAAGAGGTCTCACCTCTTGGGCCTCCACATAATTTTAAGAGGTCTCACCTCTTGGGCCTCCACATAATTTTTAAGAGGTCTCACCTCTTGGGCCTGCACAAAAATCTTTAAGAGGTCTCACCTCTTGGGCCTCCACATAATTTTTAACAGGTCTCACCTCTTGGGCCTCCACAAAATCTTTAAGAGGTCTCACCTCTTGGGCCTCCACATAATTTTTAACAGGTCTCACCTCTTGGGCCTCCACAAAATCTTTAAGAGGTCTCACCTCTTGGGCCTCCACAAAATCTTTAAGAGGTCTCACCTCTTGGGCCTGCACAAAATCTTTAAGAGGTCTCACCTCTTGGGCCTCCACAAAATCTTTAAGAGGTCTCACCTCTTGGGCCTCCACATAATTTTTAAGAGGTCTCACCTCTTGGGCCTCCACAAAATCTTTAAGAGGTCTCACCTCTTGGGCCTCCACAAAATCTTTAAGAGGTCTCACCTCTTGGGCCTCCACAAAATCTTTAAGAGGTCTCACCTCTTGGGCCTCCACAAAATCTTTAAGAGGTCTCACCTCTTGGGCCTCCACAAAATCTTTAAGAGGTCTCACCTCTTGGGCCTCCACATAATTTTAAGAGGTCTCACCTCTTGGGCCTCCACAAAATGTTTAAGAGGTCTCACCTCTTGGGCCTCCACAATAATTTTTAAGAGGTCTCACCTCTTGGGCCTCCACATAATTTTTAAGAGGTCTCACCTCTTGGGCCTCCACAAAATCTTTAAGAGGTCTCACCTCTTGGGCCTCCACAAAATCTTTAAGAGGTCTCACCTCTTGGGCCTGCACAAAATCTTTAAGAGGTCTCACCTCTTGGGCCTCCACATAATTTTTAAGAGGTCTCACCTCTTGGGCCTGCACAAAATCTTTAAGAGGTCTCACCTCTTGGGCCTCCACAAAAATCTTTAAGAGGTCTCACCTCTTGGGCCTCCACAAAAATCTTTAAGAGGTCTCACCTCTTGGGCCTCCACAAAATCTTTAAGAGGTCTCACCTCTTGGGCCTGCACAAAATCTTTAAGAGGTCTCACCTCTTGGGCCTCCACAAAAATCTTTAAGAGGTCTCACCTCTTGGGCCTCCACAAAATCTTTAAGAGGTCTCACCTCTTGGGCCTCCACAAAATCTTTAAGAGGTCTCACCTCTTGGGCCTCCACAAAATCTTTAAGAGGTCTCACCTCTTGGGCCTCCACAAAATCTTTAAGAGGTCTCACCTCTTGGGCCTCCACAAAATCTTTAAGAGGTCTCACCTCTTGGGCCTCCACAAAATCTTTTAAGAGGTCTCACCTCTTGGGCCTCCACAAAATCTTTAAGAGGTCTCACCTCTTGGGCCTCCACATAATTTTAAGAGGTCTCACCTCTTGGCCTCCACAAAATCTTTAAGAGGTCTCACCTCTTGGGCCTCCACAAAATCTTTAAGAGGTCTCACCTCTTGGGCCTCCACAAAATCTTTAAGAGGTCTCACCTCTTGGGCCTCCACAAAATCTTTAAGAGGTCTCACCTCTTGGGCCTGCACAAAAATCTTTAAGAGGTCTCACCTCTTGGGCCTCCACAAAATCTTTAAGAGGTCTCACCTCTTGGGCCTCCACAAAATTTTTAAGAGGTCTCACCTCTTGGGCCTCCACAAAATCTTTAAGAGGTCTCACCTCTTGGGCCTCCACAAATCTTTAAGAGGGTCTCACCTCTTGGGCCTCCACAAAAATCTTTAAGAGGTCTCACCTCTTGGGCCTCCACAAAATCTTTAAGAGGTCTCACCTCTTGGGCCTGCACAAAATCTTTAAGAGGTCTCACCTCTTGGGCCTCCACAAAATCTTTAAGAGGTCTCACCTCTTGGGCCTCCACAAAATCTTTAAGAGGTCTCACCTCTTGGGCCTCCACAAAATCTTTAAGAGGTCTCACCTCTTGGGCCTCCACATAATTTTTAAGAGGTCTCACCTCTTGGGCCTCCACAAAATGTTTAAGAGTCTCACCTCTTGGGCCTCACATAATTTTTAAGGTCTCACCTCTTGGGCCTCCACATAATTTTTAAGAGGTCTCACCTCTTGGGCCTCCACATAATTTTTAAGGTCTTCTTTAGCCTCCACTTTAAGGTCTCACCTCTTTAGCCTCCACACAATTTTTAAGACGTCTCACCTCTTGGGCCTCCACAAAATTTTCCATGAGCCTCTGGCCAGCCCACGGCCTCTTCCTGCCTTTTGCGGTCCTACGCATCCCTCAACATCCCCACTGCTTTACCTGCTAGACATGACACTGGGCCAGGTCGGGTCACTGACATCTCTAGCGCCAACAATTTGGGCATTTTAAGGCTTCTGCATGTGTTTGAGTTGTTTTTACATTTTAAAGAAGACATGTCTGACCACATTCTCACACACACACACAATGACAATTAGGGGTGGGGTCTATTTGCTTTCCCCCTTGCCTATGCCATCTGTGGTTGTCATAGGCAACGTGATTTTAAGGGGTGCAGAATTTCATCTTCTTTTTTGTCTAGTTTGGCTTGGGGTCCATGCAATGTAGAG
>ONZH01023834.1:0-31630 GCA_900303285.1 Rhinella marina | reverse complement strand
GCCACCACTACCAGCCTAACCACTACCAGCATGCGCAGGCATGTGAGTGCTAAACACACGACTCAATGGAACCAAGGCCGTTCACCTCCTGCGGGTCACACCACTGATCCTTCCCCTGTGTCACATGCTGGCTCTGCGTGTCAACCCCCCGCCCAGGACCCCGGCATGAGCGCCTCCCGCCCTCCAACCACCACTTCAATTCCACGATCCTCCACACCCTACACCAAAGTGTCCCAGTGCAAGCGCAAACGCAAATACAATTCCACCCACCCACATGCACAAGCCCTAAATGTCCACATTTTCAAACTGTTGAGCCTGGAGATTCTGCGCTATAGATTGGTAGAGACTGAGGCTTTCCGCAACCTGATGGCGGTGGCTGTCCCTCGGTACTTGGTCCCCAGCCACCACTATTTTTCCTGATATGCCGTCCCAGCCCTACACAAGCATGTGTCAAAGAACATCATCCGTGCCCTGACCAATGCCGGTTACTGAGAAGGTCGACCTAACCACGGACACGTGGACAAGTGCTGGCGGGCAGGGACACTATATCTCCCTGACGGCACATTGGGTTATCTTGGTGGAGGCTGGGACCGAGTCTGACCCTGGGGCCGCTCATGTACTGCCCACACCAAGGATTGCGGGGCCTACCTCGGTCACGGTTTCTCAGACTTATTATGCCTCTTCCTCCAACCCCTCCTCCTCCTCCTACTCTCAAATACAATCCATGAGCACGGCGCCTTCAGTCGGTAGCTCTAGGCGCAGCAGCACTACCATGGGTAAGCGCCAACAGGCGGTGCTGAAACTGCTGAGCTTAGGTGACAAGAGGCACACCGCCCAAGAGCTGTTACAGGGCATCACGGCGCAGACCGATCTTTGGCTGGCGCCGCTGAACCTCAAACCAGGCATGGTTGTGTGTGACAATGGGTGTAACCTGGTGGCGGCTCTGCAACTCGGCAAACTTCACACATGTGCCATTATACACCAATACTATTTCCCAAAGTAACAACAACCTATATAAACAATGCATATAAAACCTGCCTGGCCCACGTGTTCAATCTTGTGGTTCAGCGGTTCCTCAAGACCTACCCCAATTTGTCTGATTTTCTCACCAAGGTGCGACGCATCTGTGCGCATTTCCGTAAGTCAACCACAGATGCTGCCACTCTCAGGGCAGTGCAACGGCGCTTACAACTGACAGCTCACCGACTGTTCTGCGACGTGTGCACACGATGGAATTCCACATTACACATGTTAGCCAGGGTTTACCAGCAGCGCAGAGAGATTGTAGACTTCCAGATGACAACTTCCACGAGAACTGGTAGTCAGGTTAGTCAGCTTCCTCAAGTCTACAATGAGGAGTGGACGTGGATGTCTGATATCTGTCAGGTGTTACGCAACTTTGCGGAGTCAATACAGATGGTCAGCGGCGATGCCGCCATTATCAGCGTCATCATCCCGCTGCTAAAAAAGTCACTGCTCAGCATGAAGTCAGAGGCTTTGCTCTTGTCACAGGAGATGGGGGAAGAAGATACGTTACTTGATAGGCAGACCACCCTCAGGTCTGTTTCTCAGCGCGTTGGAGGAGGGAGAGGATGAGGAGGAGACTGTTGGAAAGACTGAAGAGGGTTCCTATGCTCATTCCTTCTTATCTGTTGAGCGTGTATGGGCTGAAGAGGAGGGAGGAGGAAATGGAGAGTCAGGCCAGTGAGGAGAGGGAATTCTTGCGTTTTGGGACTCTGGCGCACATGGCTGACTTCATGTTAGGCTGCCTTTCCCGTGACCCTCGCGTTAGAAGCATTTTTGCCAACACCGATTACTCGGTGTTCACCCTCCTGGACCCCCGGTACAAGCAGAACTTTTCCACTCTCATTCCTGTAGAGGAAAGGAGTATGAGAGTAAATCAATATCAACAGGCCCTGGTGCACAAGCTAATACTATCCTTCCCATCTGACACCGCTAGCGGCAGAGGACGTAGTTCTGTGGGCCAATTAGCGGGGGAGAGGAGGCGAGCAGGCAGCTTGTCAAGCACTGGCAGGGGAACACTCTGCAAGGCATTTGCCAGTTTTATGGCACCCCAGCAAGACTATGTCAACCGTCCCCAGTCTAGGTAGAGTAGGGGGGTGCTGTTCAGAAAGATGGTGAGGGAGCACCTAGCTGACCATACCAACGTCCTGCGTGATCGCTCTGCTCCATACAACTACTGGGTTTCAAAGCTGGACACGTGGCCTGAACTGGCGCTGTACGCCTTGTAGGTGCTGGCCTGCCCTGCCGCTAGCGTGTTGTTAGAGCGGGTCTTCAGTGCAGTTGGTGGCATCATCACTAATAAGCGTACACGCCTTTTAACTGACAGCGCTGACAAGCTGACCATTATTGAAATGAATAAAGTGTGGATTTCACCGGAATTCAAATCTCCACCGGGGGAAAGCAGCTAAACATGAAGATTCTTTATGTATCCTCTCCTCTCCTCCTCCTCCTTCTCTTCGCACACAAACGCTGAGCCAACAGGCAATTTTTCTGAGGGCCAACTGGCGCTCTTTACAAACAATGTTTACGGAGGGCCACTCACAGGCCCTCTCTCCAATAATTTTTTTAGGAGCGTCAACTACAGACACTCAAAAACAATTTTTCAGGAGGGTCAACTAAAGACACTCAAAAACAATTTTTCTGGAGGGTCAACTTCAGACACTCCAAAACAAATTTTTGGGAGGCTCACCTACAGCCATTTGACTGCAATCTCAGTCTGACCAAGGCATTGGTCAGGCCAAGGCATTGGTTACCCGCCATGCTGTGTCAGGGTAAATTTTTGGGTGGCTCACCTGCTACCTCAAGTAACTTGGTCAATTGGGGGTGTCACCGTCATGCTGTGCCAGGGTACCACACACGACAGAATTGTTCACTGCACTGTAGTATATATAACTGAGAGAAAAAACGTAGTCTTTAGACTGTTGCTATTTTACCGCAAACCACTCAATTTTTCACTGGACTGTAGTATATATAACTGAGAGAAAAAACGTATTTTCTAGACTGACGCTACTGTACAGCACACGACAGAATTGTCCACTGCACTGTAGTGTATGTATAACTGAGAGAAAAAACATAGTATTTAAATGGTGGCTATTGTACCGCAAACCACTCAATTTTTCACTGGACTGTAGTATATATAACTGAGAGAAAAAACGTATTTTCTAGACTCCGGCTAGTGTAACGCACACAACAGAATTGTTCACTGCACTGTAGTATATATAACTGAGAGAAAAATGTAGTCTTTAGACTGCGGCTATTTTACCACAAACCACTACATTTTTCACTGGACTGTAGTATGTATAACTGAGAGAAAAAATTTATTTTCTAGACTGATGCTACTGTACAGCACACGACAGAATTGTTCACTGCTCTGTAGTGTATATATAACTGAGAGAAAAAACGTAGTCTTTAAATGGCGGCTATTGTACCGCAAACCACTCAATTTCTCACTGGACTGTAGTAAATATAACTGAGAGAAAAAACATATTTTCTAGACGCCGGCTAGTGTACCGCACACAACAGAATTGTTCACTGCACTGTAGTAAATATAACTGAGAGAAAAAACGTATTCCCTAGACTGACGCTACTGTTCAGCACACTACATAATTGTTCACTGGACTGTAGTATATATAAATGAGAGAAAAAACGTAGTCTTTAAATAGCGGCTATTGTAACGCAAACCACTCAATTTTTCACTGGACTGTAGTATATATAACTGAGAGAAAAAACGTATTCCCTAGACTGATGCTACTGTTCAGCACACTACATAATTGTTCACTAGACTGTAGTATATATAAATGAGAGAAAAAACGTATTCCCTAGACTGCACTACAGATCCCAGCAGGCCAAGGCACAGCAGAAGCAGCAAAAATGAGTACTGAGAGGACTTTGGGCAATTTCTTTGGGGTCTGTGTGGACCACGTGCTGTCCCATATCTGCCACCAGTCGATGTGCACAGTGTGCAGCCAAGATGGCGGTAGCTGCACTACAAGTCCCAGCCACCAGCCAGGAGGAGACCAAAAAAAAAGGTGCTTGTAGCCCTTAGAAGGGCTGTTGGGTTCTTTGAGGATGATTCCTGCCTAACAACATCTAAATTGAGGCCCTAACACTCTCCCTGACAGACAGCAGCTCTATCCCTAATCTCATGTAGGCGGCGTCTGAGGCGAGCAACGCGGGACCAGATTCTTATATTCCCAGGTCATCTGATCTGGCCAGCCAATCCCTGCTATCGACTTGTAGGGGTCTCACGTGATGCTAGGAGGTACCAAAGACTCTCCTGCATGTTGATTGGCTGAGAAAAAAGGTGCCTAACATGCAGAAAGAGGAAGATGCCATTTCCTCGAGTATCGCGATATGCTCGTCCGAGTATCGAGCATGTACTAATACCCTAATGCTCGAACGAGCACCAAGCTCAGACGAGCATCTTCGCTCATCTCTATTTGAAACTGCCACCAAAAACTTAGCAGAAAGAATAACAGGTAAAATGATCTATGAAGCACAAGGAGATAGATAGATAGATAGATAGATAGATAGATAGATAGATAGATAGATAGATAGATAGATAGATAATAAGATAGATAGATACCAGAGATGAGTAAATCTATTTAGAATTCATCCTGAATTTTCCCCCAAAATTGGAGTCTAACAAAACCAAATACTTTGCAACTGATTTCAAGCAAACCAAGACAGATACACACATGAAAACATGTGCAGTTCAACTTTCAATAAGAATTATAATAGCTGAGCTTTTCACGACTACAGCTTATCCTTCCAATCATTGCTCAGCCTTTTAAGTAGACTTACATAGCATAAATAGATACTTCACCTTTGAAACAGGCCTTCAAACACAACTAGGATTATAGTTATGGTACCTGCAAATAGCTCATTCAAAGTAATTTCCCTTTATCAAAGCAAAGCATACAGTTCCTTTTTTTGTGCTTGAGAATCTTTAGGGCACTTCTGGACAGGTACAAATTTTATTATGGAGACCATCTAGTATACAGTAGATGTATTGTAGATTATGTAACAATTCTCTTGGTTTCTAGGGGAAAATATATGCAAATGAGCATATCTAACATGGCACGAGGAAGGCTCAGTTTTCTTTTTCTTTTTGTCAGGAAAGGTAATTAGAATATACTTCCCAAAATCCAAATATATATATATATATATATATATATATATATATATATATATATATATACACTCCCCCAAAAGAAAAATTAAATTAAAAATTGTGTTGCTGACAGAATTGTCAAAACCACCCATGCAGTCTCACAGACACACTGTGGGACACTGTGGGAGAGAGACTGCAGTTGCATCCTCCTCCTCCTTGCCTATACTTTTCAGCAATTACAGAGAGCATGCAGACAAGGAAAGGGGAACTACAGACTGCTGGAAAGAGAGGAAGATGCCACTAAAAAAGACATATTACATTGTTTCAGAAATGTACATGTTCTACTCAATAAAGGCAGCATGGTGGCTCAGTGGTTAGCACTGGTGGCTTGCAGCGCTAGGGTCCTAGGTTCAAATCTGACCAAGAACAACATCTGTGTGGAGTTTGTATTTTGTCCCCCTGTTTGTGTGGGTTTCCTCTGAGTTCTCCGGTTTCCTCCCACACTCCAAGACATACTTATAGGGAACTTAGATTGTGAGTCCCATTGGGGACAGTTGGATGCTAATGTCTGTAAAGCGCTGTGGAAGATAGTAGCGCTATATAAGTGTGTGTTGCTTGTGGATAGGTTATGTGGTAACTGTGGATAGCTGATTATGTTGTTAGTGGAAAATTTGCCCTACCTTGGTTACCTGTAATTATTTATTTACTGAATATGATTAGGTTTTTGGATTATTTTTGCAACTCTGCCTCACTATCACAGCAGAATAAATTGCTGCAGTAATTGATAGCCAAAAGCCAATCCAAATAAGCTGTAAGCAAAGAAATACAGAATGATTATTATTTATTAGAATTTTTTAATGACACATTGATGTGTGTATGTAAAGCCTGCACATTATATCGAGTCCTTGTTTGTTGAAAGCACAAGATATTATCTGTTCTCTCTAGTCTGGTGTGAAGCTTGTATTAGTTTAGCTAGAATTTGTTACACTCTATTAGGTTCCTTGATAATAGAACAGTACATTATTGATGAGAGACAGCAGGAATGGCCTATTTATTCAGTGCTCGACTAATGTGCTCAACTTTCAATTAGATGGACACACCAAATGCAAGTGAAAAATAGACATTATCACCCTGGTATAATTAAGGCGGTTATTCAATCATGCACAGCTTTGCTGAGCTGATACAGATGCATGATATAACATCATTGTTCACTTGAAGATGGCAAAGGAAAAGATTACGTCAGTGGCAGGCATCAAAAATGCCAGTGGGATGAGATTGCATTACGTGACCAACATTTAGTGACATCTTTGGCTTAAAACTGTGAGAACTGAACAGGTTTGGGTAATGATGACACATAAGTGCTTAAAGAGCATCTCTCAGCATGATCAACCCTATTAAACTATGCATACAGCATGGTTGGGTTTATCATTCTTAAAAAATGATATGAGAAAAATGCATTTTTATTCATAGGCAGATGGCCCAACTGGAATACAGAGGCCTGCACCAGGTGCCCGGGCACCATATCATTCACTAAGCTGTTGTACAGTGGCTGTGTCCCCACTTGGTCTCCTCTGCCTTCCAGCAGCATAGGCGCCACCGAAGTTCTGTGTCCCTTGCTGGAGGCCACTGCCTACACCAGGTTGCAAGGTCCCTTATTCTGTAGAGCATACATGCGTGCTTCCTGGCTCTTAAAGAGTCAGTACACAATTGCTCCAATCTCTGCTAGCCAATGACTGGACACCTGTGGGTTATTAAAGGGGTTGTCCAATTTTTATTTTTTTTTGTCAATTATATGCTTCTAACTAATCAAATATAACAGCTTTTCCAGTATTTTGTGCTTTGTGCTGGTTTCTCAGATTTCACTCAGTCACATGACCTGTGATGTCAGCTTTTCTTCCTGCTCATCTCATATTGGTGCACCAGCAGATAAGAGCCTGTACACGAGATGTCACTGTGCTGGACACGCCCCCTCCTCTGTCGACTCCTGCTCTCTGCTCTCTCCTTGGATTTTTTCAGATAAAAGATTAACCCCTTCAGCCAGAACACACACAGGGCTCAAAGCTTTACAACAGTAACTACAGGCAATGAAGAGACATAGCTCTGTGTCTACAGGATGAGGAGGGCAGAACCTGACACTGGAGGAGATCTGCAGAGTATTGCACAAGAAAGGTAGGTGGAAATTCCTTTGTGCATCAGAAATGTCATTGTACACCTGGTACTTGTAGTTCTACACATACAGCATGCTGCTGAGTATCCTAGCAGGCAGACATTTCACTCAGGGCAGACTTATTCACTCCCTTTGCAGAGCAGTGGGGGTGGGGGGGGCAAACATTGTTATTATTGCATGTAAACAAAGGCCAGAAGAGAACCAGGGAAATGAGGAAATATAGATTTCTTTTTGCCTAAAACTTGCTTAATTTATTTATATATTGCTGCCCATCAGATTTACAATGCTATATTTTTTTTTCATAACTCGGACATTGAGGGAGGCTCATTCCCGTCCTCATCTGCCATTGGCTGCGACCCCCACCACCCCACCCCCGGGCAACTCATATTTTTATTCGTGTGCAGGGAGATGCAGCAGCGGCAGTGCAGAGACCCGGAGCAGCGCAGAGAGCATTAAGTGGGGTAAGTATATTACCTGTGAGGGGCCTGGCACATGGGGGACTGTTTCAGAATTTGGAACAGAATTTGTTGACACTAGGGAGGCTCATCCCCGTCTACCATTGGCTGCTCCTCCCCTACACCGGATGTTTTCCTCCGGGCACGGGGAGAAGCAGCAGCAACGGTGCGGGGACCAAGAGCGGAGCAGGCTACGGGAAACACACTTTGTATGGGATTGTGATTTCCTATTATGCTCATGTGACAAGAGTTCATGGCATTATCATGATTTATAATGTGGTGTGTCTCTGTCCAACCTCATTGTAATGATTTGTACTGATGGCATTATGTGAATACAAATCATTACAGCCAGGTCGGTCAGAGACACACAATGTTATAAATCATTATAATGCCCTCATGTCATAGAAGCAGTGTCCATAATGGGAAATCAAACTCCCACATGGAGCGTGTTGCTCGCAATGGACAGATTCGTCTGAAATTAGCCTTTTCCAATGATGGTGTGCTTTCTTTCTGTCTGCCCATGCCCATGTACTGAAACCCTGCCTGTTTATTGACTCTCTGCTTCCTGTCCTGACTTTTTACTGTCCAACATATTGCTCCATTTCTGTCTACCCTCACCTTTACCTGTTTCCTAACGACAAATACTATATGATCCCTCAGTTCTTTGCATTTGTGTCTCTGACCATCATTGGTCAATTGCCAACCACACAGGGACTATTGAATGAGGTAGTGGTCAGATGGCTCCCCTGCAGTGAAGGCCAGATCATATCCATGTTTCGGGGCTAAAAGGTGAAAACAAGGGAACTGCCAGCATAACTGAGGTCTAGCCTATCACCATACTGGTTGGTTGGTACCGTAGATCCACATCCACTGTTCATAACACCCTCGGAGCACCAGTTTGATACAACCCTTCAGCTTCAGTCCCTCACCCCTTCACCCCTGGATGGGCAGAGCTAGACATCCCATCTGTTTTCTTGTGCCTGTGTTGTATCTTCTGATCTCAATGTTTTCTCAGTGAGTCTCCTGCTGTTCTCCTAGCAATGCAGATTCAAACTGAGAATGCACAGAGACCTGCATTGTATCTTCTGGTCTCAGAGCTTGCTCAATTGGAATCTGCTTGGAGAGGAGCAAGCGATAGATACACTGAGCAAGGGTTGAGACCAGGAGATGCAGCTCAGACACGAGATGGCAGATCTGAAGTCTTGGAGAACAGCAGGCACAAGATAAGAAGGATAGATGAGATGTCTAGCACTGTAAATCCAGGTAAAGGCGGTGAGGGACTAAAGCTAAAGGGGTGTAACAAACTGGTACACCAAGAGCTCTGATCAGCCCCATGGTACTCCATTTAGGTAATTTGCATATGAATTAAAATGTATTTTTCTCAGCAACCGCACAAAATCAACCCTGCAAGGCCGTATGCGTTTTGTAATAGGGTTGATCATGCTGACATATGCTCTTAAATATATTGTTTTGAGACCTTCTTACAGACCTTTGTTTTCATTTTGGTGCCCCCTCCCCCATCGCAGTGTCCTATATGTGACTAACCCTCCCCAGAATGTTGTGTATAATTATGCATGTAATTAAACAGGCAATTACATTTCAAGTTTACATATCCAATACCCACAGATCCAGTTGTCAGTCACCTTGTAAGGAATTACATTGATTCCCCTCTAAGCAATTTTCTTCTGTTCATTACTCATATTGTACAATCAAATTAACTGCTAAGATCCCCACTGATAACTAGTCCTACAGATGTTCTCCCTACACTTGTAAAGACTACCTTGAAATATACTTCTACCACTAGATACATTGCATGGAGAATTTCACCACGGGCATAAATTTATTTGTGCTACTCTTAGCTCCTAAACCCCCTAGAGCACCCATTCCTTAACATTTTCCTTTCATTATTATCTGAGGTTTTTATTTTCTATAGAGAAGTCTATGGGAAAACACCTAAAAAAAAGGTTACACTGAGAGCATGCTGCCATTCTACTGGGCAACATATAACATCTGGCCACAGTGTTTTTGTCTCCAAAAATTGCCAACAAAAATGAGCAGGAAACAATTTAGGGTATAGGATATGTAATAAAGGATATGTGATTAGAGGGCTGTTTTCCCAGAGACAACATGTGACTGCTGCCGGCAATAAATGGTCTCAGCCAGGGAAATAGCTATAGATAAGAAGACAACGGCATTATAGAAAGTGCATGCTTGTCAAGTTACACCTCTGGTTGGAGGGAAGGGGTTAGATCAAGAATTTGGCTTGGTGGGTGAGTGTGGGTGCTGTTTCAATTTTTTCCTCAGGCAGCACGAAGGCTATGTGCTTCCCTGCCCCTGGCCACAGAGTACTGAGGAAAGGGAGGCCCAAGCTAAACTCTTGCACCAGGGCCCATGAGCCTTTAGCTACGGCCCTGGTCTCAGAGGTTCACTGAAGAGGCCAGTGACTGGCTGCAGTAGTCACATGTTGTTGACATTATGTCACTGTCACAGACAAGAAAATAGAGCGGTGCAGGAACTGACTGGTAAGTAATCATTTATTCTTTATTACAGGTCGATATCCTGTCCGATTTCCTCTTGAATCCAGACAACCCCTTTAATGACCCACTACAATTTCTTTTGTTTTTGTCTCTGCATTTCAGCAGTCATAACATTTATTATTAATATAGCTCTATGAGGCCTTATCTTAGTTTTTATGTAGGGTATGCACAATACAATGTATTTTATTTACATAATGTTGTTATTTTTTGCTGGATTTTTACATTTTTATAACTTTTTTTCTCTTATTTTAATCTCATCAAGGAATTACTTATTCACATCTTTATTTTATAATGTGCTAGCATACTCCTGTATGTGGTACTGGCTGTAGAGCAAGAGATTGTTCTAAGAACAGGAGCTGTTAGTAACAGCGTGCTCTTATAATAGATACATTCAGGGACCTGTTAACCCCACCAACCCTGCATCTCACTACTGCAGCAGGGCCAAAAGATGCTGGTTCTGACACAGAACCTGTACCATTTACCAGGGAGTTCTTAAAAGGTTTAAGGGGGTTTTCCAACTAAATACATTTATCCCCTTTCCACATGTACTGACACAACATTACAGCTCTATAGGGTTGTCTGAAAAAACTGAGCTTTCTTGCTACAACCAGACAAGGGATAGTGATCCTGTACACTGTTTGTAATGGTCTGTTTGCATGTGTTATTGCCTGGGGTACACATATTTATTTGGATATGTTTGTTAACATATCTGGAGCTAGAGAACTGATTTGCATATATAATGTCGCAGGTCCACACTTGTGGCGGGATTGGTAATTACACGTTACAGGCTTTAGAATTTAGAAGTCCAAATAAATATTTATTTTCTCCAAAATAAAGCAAAAGAGTAACATCCAAGTTATAAATTCACTAGTATGAATTTTACAGCAAAAAGATACGTAAACATAAAGAAAATAACTTGCCTGTCTGGGCCCTAACTAAACATAAGTTTTCTCACCTAACACTCAACAACATGTGAGAGATCAATCTTTCAGTAAGCAGGGCATCCAGCTTTCAGGCTGTGCACTTACAGAGCATTTCAGTCCTATATTTATCCCTACAGAAATTAGCCCAGCAGCTACACCTGGGTTTGCCTCAGTCTAGGAGAAAATGTTGAACTGGAGTGAGGAGGGAATAGCAAGTCCCACTACCAATACCTACCAGCCATTCCATAAAAATCCAGGCCCATAAAACACTTTAAAGATTTGTGCCTCAGCAAACTACAATTTGCTGAAACCACCCATCTTTCCTGGATTCTTTTACCTCACCCATCAGAGCATTCTAGGTGAGATATACACCTCCGACATGCTACCAGTATATACAGTACAGACCAAAAGTTTGGACACACCTTCTCATTCAAAGAGTTTTCTGTATTTACATGACTATGAAAATTGTAGATTCACACTGAAGGCATCAAAACTATGAATTAACACATGTGGAATTATATACTTAACAAAAAAAGTGTCACTGTCAGGTTTAATAAGTGGGATTTATTGCCTTATAAATGGGGTTGGGACCATGAGTTGTGTTGGGCAGAAGTCAGGTGGATACACAGCTGATAGTCCTACTGAATAGACTGTTAGAATTTGTATTATGGCAAGAAAAAAACAGCTAAGTAAAGAAAAACGAGTGGCCATCATTACTTTAAGAAATGAAGGTCAGTCAGTCCGAAAAATTGGGAAAACTTTGAAAGTGTCCCCAAGTGCAGTCGCAAAAACCATCAAGCGCTACAAAGAAACTGGCTCACATAAGGACCGCCCCAGGAAAGGAAGACTAAGAGTGACCTCTGTTGTGGAGGATAAATTCATCCGAGTCACCAGCCTCAGAAATCGCAGGTTAACAGCAGCTCAGATTAGAGACCAGGTCAATGCCACACAGAGTTCTAGCAGCAGACACATCTCTACAACAACTGTTAAGAGGAGATGTGTGCAGCAGGCCTTCATGGTACAATAGCTGCTAGGAAACCACTGCTAAAGACAGGCAACAAGCAGAAGAGACTTGTTTGGGCTAAAGAACATAAGGTATGGACATTAGACCAGTGGAAATCTGTGCTTTGGTCTGATGAGTCCAAATTTGAGATCTTTGGTTTCAACCACCGTGTCTTTGTCCGATGCAGAAAAGGTGAACGGATGGACTCTACATGCCTGGTTCCCACCGTGAAGCATGGAGGAGGAGGTGTGATGGTGTGGGTGTGCTTTGCTGGTGACACTGTTGGGGATTTATTCAAAATTGAAGGCATACTGAAACAGCATGGCTACCACAGCATCTTGCAGTGGCATGCTATTCCATCCGGTTTGCGTTTAGTTGGACCATCATTTATTTATCAACAGGACAATGATCCCAAACACACCTCCGGGCTGTGTAAGGGCTATTTGACCAAGAAGGAGTGTGATGGGGTGCTACGCCAGATGACCTGGCCTCCACAGTCACCAGACCTAAACCCAATCGAGATAGTTTGGGGTGAGCTGGACCGCAGAGTGAAGGCAAAAGGGCCAACAAGTGCTAAGCATCTCTGGGAACTCCTTCAAGACTGTTGGAATACCATTTCAGGTGACTACCTCTTGAAGCTCATAAAGAGAACGCCAAGAGTGTGCAAAGAAGTAATCAAAGCAAAAGGTGGCTACTTTGAAGAACCTAGAATATAAGACATAGTTTCAGTTGTTTCACAGTTTTTGTTAAGTATATAATTCCACATGTGTTAATTCATAGTTTTGATGCCTTCGGTGTGAATCTACAATTTTCATAGTCATGAAAATACAGAAGACTCTTTGAATGAAAAGGTGTGTCCAAACTTTTGGTCTGTACTGTATATATATATATATATATATATATATATATATATATATATATAGACACACACACACACACACACACAATTGGCTTAGTGTAGTTGTATGCGTTTTTGGTGGATATAACTGTTGTACCAGAGACATGCTCTATTCTAGAGTAACTCACTACCCATGTCCTCTTTCTAAAGTTGTCAGAGGATGTTGTTATAGGAAATTCACAAGAATAAGGAAGAAATTGTCATCCTTTTAATCATTTATTGTATTATGGCTATGGCATTATGAGTCATAATGAGTTACTTTAAATTGACTTTTCCGTCAAAGAAAATTTTGAAGCTAATTATACAACTCAATAAATACTTTGAAATACGGCAGTTTTAGTCATTGCAGACTGTTCTTTGTCCTTAAATCAATTAGAAGCATAATTACATCTCGTTCTATACAACCCGTATACCATACGTTGAAATTCCCCCTAACTTTTGAAAAAAAAAAATTATGATACTTCTCATTTAGACTAATGCCTTCTTTGTGTAATTCACAAAAGCAATCTTCTGCCTTTGCCTCAGCAAACTTTCATTTGTATTTTTTGCTCTGCTGGTTTCCCGGCGAGTAACATTCAGGATGTGTCTGAATCTGACAGGTTGTTATTTTTACCAAATGCTATTAAAAACATTGTATTCTCCGGCTGTTTTACTGCATTCTGCCTAGCTCACTAATACAGGTTTTTTTTCACACAACATGACTGCAAAGTCAAATGTCAATTTAACACATACATTCTGTAAATCAGTCAATAAGAAAAAAAAAGTAAAAAGTTTTGAAACTGGCTAAGTATACCCATAGAAAGAGGGAATGCTCATTCTACAAGAGCAAAGGAAAATTAGATTAAAGGGGCTGTTCATTACTGTGGAGCTTTTCTACAGACCCTACAACATGGGTGGACCAGTGGTGGTAATCATAATTACATGATGCCCACTGCTGGGTTCCCACTCCATCACTCTCCTGCCTGCTCTGCAAGTCCCGAGTCTCCTCGTGTCCACATGCCATTTGACATATGGCGGCTACAGCCAATGACTGGTCACCCATCATATCAATGGGTCACGAGACGCATTTGTGACATGTGACCACTGCAGCTGTCATGTGACCCGATGTCATATCCAATGTTGATGTGGGAAGACCCAGGACTTGCAGAGCAGGCGGGATAGCAATGGAGACATCGATTAAGCATGATTATCACCACGAGTCCGGCCACTCTGTTGGTTCTTTCAAAAAGAACAACCCATTTAACCCCGTGTTCATGAAGCCACACAGAAGCTCTACGGCTCTATATTATAGACCCATAGGACCACCCTGGGCCTCTATAGGGTAGCTATGTAAAATGCTATTTGCCCCTGAAGCAATACTTTCAGGAGAGAGTACTTGTATGAAACAGCAGCTGATGTAACATGCCCAAACTTTTGATGTTCTCCATATAATTGGTACATGGACTCTAATTCCACCATGTTAGTCCAGCATGTACCTATAATACCACCATGTGCCTAGAGTCTAAGAGGGGAAAACATCCTTATTATATAATATCCATATTTGAATGACGCAAATCATAGATTTTCATTATTTTTTTTTATTTAAAAAGATTTACATTACAATGTATCTATCACATATACCACAAAGGTGTCCATATGAATACTCTTAAACGGGTCATCTGGCTGATCACTTTTGTTTTTAAAGTCTCAGAGTGTAATTAAAAAGAAAGTTATATTCACATCCCACGACACTCCTAATGAACCTGTCGGATCCTTTTTGATATCTGCATCGTGGTGCCTCTAGACAAACTGGAAATGGCCACTCAGTCAATCACTATTTGAGTTGGGTCACCATTGTGGCCAGCAATTGGTTGAGAAGGTAAGGCCTAACTTTGAGACGCACCAGAAAGCAGATACCAGCAGTGATCGGTGAAAATAAGTATGACTTATTTGGGGTTTTTTTTCCTGCCATTTTGAGCCTTAAAAAGAAGAGATCTGAGAGACAACCCACTTACCCACTTTAACCCCTTGGCGACATTGGACGTACCGGTACGTCCTGAGCACGAGGTAGTTCGTGCTACAGGGCGTACCGGTACGTCTTGCATTGAAACCCCCCCTGCTCAGTGCAGGGGGGGTTAAATGCTGTAATGGGTGCTGTTTAGGGCACCCAGCCACCCATAGCGAAGGCCTCGGGGGTGCCGTGCACCCCCCATAAAGGCGATCGCTGTGAATGGCTGGTCTATTCAGACCAGCCATTCACAGCAGGCAAGGGGTACTCGGCGGGGATAGCGCTATTCTAGCGAATCCCCGCCGAGTGTCAGTAATTAGGGGGAGGTCAGGGTGTCCCCCCGCCCCCCTGATTAGCTGTGGGCAGATGGGTGGGCAGATGGGCAGGCGGGGGGGAGACCTGCAACGTGCGGGCGGCTGCCGCGAGTGCCGCCCGCAACGATCTTTCAGGATGGCTGATCGTTATTCAAGCAGAGTATCAGCATACAGCTGATACTCTGCTTGAAACTGCTGACATCGGTGCTGGCACCGATGTCAGCAGTTTAACCCCTTCCATGCCGCGGTCCGTAGGGACCGCTGTATGGAAGGGGTTAACAGGGAGGGAGCGCTCCCTCCCTCTCCCATCGGCGCTGCGGTGCGCTGGCAGCGCCGATGGTGTGGGCAGATGAGAGGGAGGAAGCTCCCTCTCCCTTCCATCGGGACGCTGTTCTGCTGTGGCAGCGTCCCGATGGTTACCATGGCAACCAGACGCTTTCGTCTGGCTTGCCATGGAAGCCTGTTCAAGCTCCTGCTAAAGGCAGGAGCTTGAACAGGCTATAAGAAAATACACTGCAGTACACTATACAGTGTACTGCAGTGTATTGTAAAATACCAGACCCACTGGTTCTTGAAGAACCAAGTGGATCTGAGTCAAGAAAGTGGGGAAAAAAAAAAAAAGTTAAAAAAAGTTAAAAAAATTGATTAAAAATAAAAAAACACACAATACATAAACATGTTAGGTATCGCCACATCCGTAACAATCTGCTCTATAAAAATATTACATGAGGTGGCCCCCCAGGCGAATGCTGTAAAAAATTTTTTTAAAAAACTTATGGCAAAATAGCCATTTTTTTTCCCTCTTCCCTCACAAAAACTGTAATAGCAGGCGATCAAAAAGGCGTATTTACCCCAAAATGGTATCAATTCAACCGTCATCTTGTCCCGCAAAAACTGTACCCTACCTGAGACAATCGCCTGAAAACTGAAAAAAATATGGCTCTCTGAAAATGGCAACACAAAAAAATATTTTCTTCTGTTCAAAAATGCATCTAATGTGTAAAACTTTCCAACAATAAAAAAGTTGGACATATTGGGTATCGCTGCGTCCGTAACAACCTGCTCTATAAAAATATTACATGAGATGGCCCCCCAAGCGAATGCTGTAAAATTTTTTTTTAAAAAACTATGCCAAAATAGCCATTTTTTCCCCTCTTCCCTCACAAAAACTGTAATAGCAGGCGATCAAAAAGGCGTATTTACCCCAAAATGGTATCAATTCAACCGTCATCTTGTCCCGCAAAAACTGTACCCTACCTGAGACAATCGCCTGAAAACTGAAAAAAATATGGCTCTCTGAAAATGGCAACACAAAAAAAATATTTTCTTCTGTTCAAAAATGCATCTAATGTGTAAAACTTTCCAACAATAAAAAAGTTGGACATATTGGGTATCGCTGCGTCCGTAACAACCTGCTCTATAAAAATATTACATGAGATGGCCCCCCAGGCGAATGCTGTAAATTTTTTTTTTTAAAAACTATGCCAAAATAGCCATTTTTTCCCCTCTTCCCTCACAAAAAGTGTAATAGCAGGCGATCAAAAAGGCGTAATTACCCCAAAATGGTATCAATTCAACCGTCATCTTGTCCCGCAAAAACTGTACCCTACCTGAGACAATTGCCTGAAAACTGAAAAAAATATGGCTCTCTGAAAATGGCAACACAAAAAAAATATTGTATTCTGTTCAAAAATGCATCTAATGTGTAAAACTTTCCAACAATAAAAAAGTTGGACATATTGGGTATCGCTGCGTCCGTAACAACCTGCTCTATAAAAATATTACATGAGATGGCCCCCCAGGCGAATGCTGTAAAAATTAAAAAAAAAAACGATGCCAAAATAGCCCTTTTTTTCCCTCTTCCCTCACAAAAAGTGTAATAGCAGGCGATCAAAAGGCGTATTTACCCCAAAATGGTACCAATGAAAACCCCACCTCATCCTGCAAAAAATGAGCCCCCACATAAGACAATAGCTCAAAAAATAAAAATCAATGGCTCCCGCAAACCACTCCATCAAAATCTGTGTTGTAAAATCCATATGGCGCTCCTTCTGTTTTGAGTCCTGCCATGTGCCCCCACAGCAGTTTACCACCACATATGGGGTGTTGCCGTATTCAGGAGAAAATGGGTAACAAATTATGGGGGGGGCTTTTCTCCTGTTACCCCTTATGCAAATAAAAAAAATTGGGGCTAAAGCAACATTTTATTGGAAGAAAAAAAATGTTCATTTTCACAGCCAAGTGTTTCCAAATTCCGTAAAATGCTTAGGGGGTCAAAGTGGTCAGTACCCCCTTAATATATTCTTTGAAGGGTGTAGTTTCAAAAATGGGGTCACTTTTTGAGGGTTTCCACTGTAGGGGTACGTCAGGGTCTCTCAATTACAAAATGGTGCCTAAAAACTATTCTAGCAAATTTTGCCTCCAAAATCCGTATGGCGCTCCTTTCCTTCTGACCACTGCCACAAACCCATAGAGACGTTTACCACCACATATGGGGTATTTCTGTAAACTGCAGAATCAGAGCAATGTAAATTGAGGTTTAGTTTGCTGTTAACCCTTGCTGTGTTGCAAGAAAAAAATATTAACATGAATAATCTACGAAAAAAGTGAAATTTTGAAATTTCACCTCCATTTTCCATTAATTCTTGTGGAACACCTCAAGGGTTAACAAAGTTTGTAACAGCAGTTTTTTATAATTTGAGGGGTGTAGTTCTAAAATGGGGTCATTTATGGTGGGTTTCATTATGTAAGACCCTCAAAATCACTTTATATCTGCATTGGTGTTAAAAAAAAATGGTTTTGGAAAATTTGGTGAAAATTTGAAAAATGGCTTCTAAACTTCTAAGCCTCCTAACGTCCTAAAAAAGTAAAATGACGTTTACAAAATGATGCCAACATAAAGTAGACATATGGGGAATGTAAAATAATAACTATTTTTGGAGGTATTACGGTGTATTTTGAAAGTAGAGAAATTGAAATTTGGAAATTTGCTAATTTTTCAGAATTTTTGGTAAATTTGGGATTTTTTCATAAATAAGGGTGAAATATATTGACTCAAATTTATGACTGCCATGAAGTACAATGTGTCACGAGAAAACAATCTCAGAATGGCCTGGATAAGTAAAAGCGTTCCAAAGTTATTACCACATAAAGTGACACATGTCAGAATTCAGAAATTTGGCCCAGACATTAAGGCCAAAATGGGCTCTGTCCTCAAGGGGTTAAGAGATGTACTTTGAAATTTAAAAAAAAAATTTTGAAATCCAAACACATCCTACAGGATTTACAATTTGTCTGTCTAAACACCACCATCAATCTTTTTTTTTTTTGTGGAAATAAATGTGATTGCTTTTGATTTTTATGGACCTCCCTGTCAATTACCCCCACGGATCATTTTCCTTTCATGGGCTTTATTAAAGAAACATTGAGATTTACGATAGGATAAGGTATCATAATAGATTGCCGAGCACATTTAATCTAATTGGCGCTCTTCTAACTTTTATAGCCCTCTTTGTTGTTCTGTTATGGTCCATTGAGGATGTCTTGTGACCACGACAACTATCGAATTACAAGAGAGTTTAGGTTGGCGAGATTACAGGAGACCAATTATAGATGTGACCAGTGAGTATTTTATCTATGAATAACATTGCCAGTCCAAGTGAATATGAAATAACAACCTCAATTATATTGGGTGTGAGAAATGCCAGGAGTACACACTGTTTGCTCTCTCTTATCCCTGGGGCTCAGCTTGTAATATGGCCGGTATCCATGTGTAACAAATAGTGTTGTTCACTGGACTGGAAGATAATAAATAGATCTAAGGTGATGATTTACAGAAGGGTGCTTGAAACATATTCGCCCAATAGTAAGAGTAGCTTAGATAAAATTTCTGCTTACCTGACTCCAGCATCTCCTGTTTTGCAAGTTATTTTATAGAGAAGAACGTACAGCATATATGGTGAACTTGGAAGAAATATGAAATGGCTTCTTGGGAATTTTTTAACTAATAGACTTTAAGTCATTTCATAAAATGGGTCAACATAATAGGGCATTTACTAATCCCATCTAATATTATAAATCTGGCATATCTTAAGCCACCTATTGGTTGGTTTATTTTGTAGCAAAAATGTGTTCCATACCCATTTCCCGCTATAAGTGGGACCATTTTGACTGACCCACCATGACATTTAGCAGTGCACAAAAAAAAAACAGTGGATACCGAACAATTATAGGATCATGCAAAGTTATTTCTAAGTCATAAACAACACATATCAGGGCTCTGTGGGACCAATTTTCAAGTAAAGGACAGGTTATTGTGTGCCAGTAGATGTCCTGACCATTCATTCAAATTGTTTTCACTTGTCCGATACCTGGCAAGACTGGCAGAGGAATCAACCATGTATACTCTGAAGTAGCAGTTGCCTATCCATGGACAGCCTATATCATCGGGATTCTTTTATCCCAATAGTCCTGCTGTCCATTAACTTGTCCTTAGATGCTAACACTATGAGCACCCTCTCTCTTTATTGGCTTTAACATTGTCAAACTTCTTAAAGCTTTTAAGTCCCACTGATCTTTAAAAGGGTTCAGTCTAGATGACAACCCCTGTCCTGTTGGGGTATGTAGACATGAACAATATTGGTCTCCTATTTTGTTCCATTGATGACAGATCATTTCCCCTGTTTGCCTCTTTATTAGTGAGGAGCTAATTTTTTTAAATTTGATTTGGATTGGATTCGGCCAAATTAGTTGGGTGATTCAATCCAGGTCTGAATAAATTCGACCGGAATCAAAAATTTTGGTGGCAAGTGCCTTACCGTGTATACACACACACTGCCTGGTGCCATTTGATTCTCCTTCCTCACCTTTCCTGTCCTCTGAGCTGAAAAATGGCTTACTCCATTTTGAAAAATTAACCAAAATTTCAGATATGACTCAAATATTTGGAAATTTTGGGTCAAAGTCAATCCATTCATATCTATTCTTTATTCTTTGATTCTGGATAATCAGCAAATAATATAATGTCCCGCCTTATGCCGGGAGCCCTTCATATAGGTCATACTTACCCCGGGCCCTGGTCATCTATCTTTTATTCTTTTTTTTATATAAATATTTCAGTATATCTGCTCTTTAGTAAATGATAAATGTGAAGAGAAGGAGATGATACCACAGCTTAGAACAAGCTTGGTTTTGTCTGCTATACATGAACTGACAATTGCAGTGATGTATGAGCTATGAAGGAATATAAGACTAATTTATCTTGGGTCAAAAGAAAGGAACTAGCGCTATTACTTTTCTCCTTACACCTAAAACAATTGTACATTTTGGCTTAACCCCTTCACTGTTATGGGGACCAGCAGTACAGTACATTATCTTGATATGAATAGCTCACATTATTTTAGTACACAGTCAGTAAAATGCTACTTAGCAATTGTAATATCAGGTTTGAATTCTGTATTGTGCATTTTTGAACCTTGAAATCTCACTGCCTTGTGCAATGTATCATGCATGATTTATAGTCTATAAGCAACATTGTAGTATGTGAAAAGCTCAATACGCAACTTCACTGTATACTTATATTAGAAAGTTACATGGGACAATAGACATGCATTGTCCTGGAAATACATAAAATACTGCAAATTAGAACAGAGGGGGAGTTTTATCAAAACTGGTGTAAAGGAGAACTGGCTTAGTTGCCTGTAGCAACCAATCAGATTCCAACTTTCATTTTTATCTTCATTCTTTCACTTTGGAAAATAAAAGGTGGAATCTGATTGGTATGGGCAACTAAGCCAGTTCTACTTTACACCAGTTTTGATAAATCAAACCCACTGTCTCTGTATTGGGATATGTACAGACTGAAGCCCATGAAGGATCATTGACAATATGAAAACATTTAATGTACATCACAAATTTATTTTTAGACTCAAGATAAGATACAGGACTTCCTAGGGTTGCCAACCGTCCAGAAATTTTTGGACAGTCCGTAAAAATAGGTGACTTTTTTCCAGTGTCCGTAAAAATTGATATGCTCGTCATTTTTGTTTTTGGGGGTGGTGGTTCTTGAGTAGGTTATTTTGGTGGTAATTATCATCATTTTACAGCTCACAATAAATGCTGGTAATGAGTTCTTATCAGTATATAGAGCTGTAGACTTGTATCACTTATAATCTTCTTTATACTGTACTTTATACTTCTTTATACTTCCTTTTTGTAGGTGGGTACCAAAAATAGAAAACAAAATCGGAAAGCCAGAAAGAGATGTAGTCCCATAGGAAAGGTCAAAATGAGCTCCCTCACTATGAGACAAGGTCTTTATGCCCAGGGAAGATGGACCCGGGGTTTGTTTTTTACCGGTATACACTTATTTGATTAATGTAGATCCAAGAATACACATGAGATAATAATTGGTCACAATGAGTCATCTGTTTGTATGAACAATGCCATCAGGGACTTGCCATACTTAAGCTACTTTCACATATGCGGCATAGGATCTCAAAACCTCAGCAGTTTGAATAATACAACTGGCTGGGTCCGTTCAGAACGGATCCAGTTGTATTTTATAAAAAATGAACATGCCAGCAGTAAAACCATTGTAATTCAATGGGCGCCGGATTTGTTTTTTTTCCCATGCCGCACACAAAAACGTTGCTTGCAACAGTTTTGTATCCAGCATGGGAACATAACAAACCGGAAAAGATTGTGACAAAACTGAAGCATTTTCCTCCAGATTTTAGATCCTCTGCTGGATCTCAAAACCGGAAAGGAAAACGTAGATGTGAAAGTAGCCCTAGCTGGCCCACGAGGTCATCAGTTTAAAAAAAAAAAAAAATTGCACTAGTCATGTGATACAGCTGGATTTTCCAATCTGGCCAATCCCATTTTTGGTCTATGATGCCAGTCGGGCATATTGGTTGACCTTTATCTCATATGCATGCTCACTATTAGGCCAGTTTTTTGTCCTTTTCATAAAAACTTTTGCTAACAATACAGATCCCTGCCCAGGTTATTTCTGATGAAACCAATAGAGATATATCTATTCTAGAGGATAAATGTTAGATTAGTGGGAGCCTCCTGGATAAGCTATATATTGTGTACTAGAATGGTGGGAGTTTGCACTCTTGAACAGTTTCTTGGGTTTGGGAGAATCTTCTACCATTGCCACCATTCAAACTCCTTCTTACCACAGTTTTATTGTTGGAGGAAATGGGGAACTGGTGGTATCACAGAGGTCAGACCTGCAACAGATCTGGCATTTAGAACTTATCCAGTGGATAGGTGATAAATGCTTTTGGCCGGAATCTCTACTTTAGCGCCATTTTGTAATGATAATATTGTCATCTCCAAAATTATCTATCTATCTATCTATCTATCTATCTATCTATCTATCTATCTAGGCAAAGGCCTCATTGAGCTGGGCTGAAACGTTGCAGGGGAAATAAACGGGTCTGATACCCTTCACCAAAGTCTGGAGTGGTGCCTCATCATTCGTTTTTTCTACTAATGGTGGGTTCCCGGCCTGGAATCTAGGAGGAATTGTACCCACAATAACCATCACTGTGCTGCTGTCAACTTTTTTACTTTTTTTCTATCTATCTATCTATCTATCTATCTATCTATCTATCTATCTATCATCTATCTTGATAAAATGTCTATCTATCTATCTAAAGGAAAAAAATACAATGCAACAGCACTCTGCAAACCAAATAAAGTACAAAAATGCCATAGTAATAGAAAGTATTCTGGTGCTAATGCTACGCTTATTTAGTAAATTTGAGATTCTTGGCAAATATTTTTTGTAGAAAATTACGTATTTGGGCCCGGCTGCCAAACATCTTATTAATAATCTATTATTAATGATTATTATTAAGTTAATCTTTGTAAGATGGGAACCTAACACTAAATGCTACCTGTCATGTGCCATAACGGCCACCATAAAATTCAGGGAGTGCAGGTTCCTTTTATCAAAAATGATAAAAAGCAGAGTGGACCCAGCATGCATGTGGAACCTGCACTCCCTGAATTTTATGGTGGTCGTTATGGCACATAACAGGTAGCATTTAGTGTTAGGTTCCCGTCTTACAGAGATCGCCTTGACATTTGTCAGACGGGCCCAAATAGTTTTGTACAAAATATATTTGCCAAGAATCTCAAATTTACTAAACAAGCGTAGCATTAGCACCAGAGTACTTTCTATTACTATGGCATTTTTGTACTTTATTTGGTTTGCAGAGTGCTGTTGCATTGTTTTTTTTTTCCTTTGTGTATTTAGCCACGGCAGCGTGCACCTGCACATTGTGATTTGCTGACTGAGCCCCTTTTTCTTTTCTATCTATCTATCTAAAAAGAAAAAGACCGCAGCACATCCAACTGGTGAAAAAATGTGTAGTCACCCAGCTTGAGAACGGTGCCAACAAGTGGACTGAAACGTTGTGTATGGGTGAATAAAGGACTGCACATTTTTTCACCAGTTGGATGCGTTGCGGTTTTTTATATTGGACCGTGGGTTACGTTTAAACTGCTGACACTCCCTACTTTGAATACGGTTTGTGCCACCCTGGACTTTGCTGTCTATCTATCTATCTATCTATCTATCTTGATATCATCTATCTATCTATCTATCTTTCTATCTATCTATCTATCTATCGTGCTTATGATGCAAATAAAATCACCTGGAGCTTTAATACAGTTGCATTCACCACAGTATATAATGGAGAAGCATGCATTGGATTCACTAATTCTAATTATTGCTTTAAGTAGGAGTTTTTTGGCAGAAGGTCAGGAAATAATAGGAGAATGTGTGAATCTGCAGAACACAGCAGCAACAAGCTTAATCATTTGAATAAAGCCATTTTTCCCCAGACTCTCAGAGTGATGTTCAATGTTCTGGATAGATCTAACACAATCAGTCTGCTCTCTCGTGTATATCTGTTTCCCGCTGACTCAGTCGCCCAGGCTTCTCCTGCCATTTTTAAACGGAATTGTTCATACTGGGCAGTTTTTCTTTTGTGAAACGATACATCTTATTTATATGGTAAACTACCTGGAGACCTCAGTGCCAGAAACATACAGAGAGCCATCCTGATTATTAAGTCCAATTTCCTCATCTAATCAAAGCAAACATACATAATTTCAACCAACGTGACAATGAAAATCGGTTATATGCATTTGTGGGCATGATGCATCTCGACAATCATGGAGTAACTCCAGGTAATCCTCCAAGAATGTCGTTGTTGGTAATATCCAGTTGTTCATATATTTTTTTTCATAGGCATTTTGGTGTAACAATGCTTTTTTGGTGAAAAACACATCTGTACGGATTGGGGGCCTTTTAGGCCCCCATGTATTTTTTTATTATGTTCTCAGTAGTGTTTGTACCTCAAGTTACTTTATTTGTACTCAGTAATGCTGGTGGAGGGGCCAGGGTGTGGATAATGCCATATGAGGATGTCATGTGATTTTTGGAGGGAGAGATAAAGTCATGACATCATCTCAGGTCCTTCTGAACACAGTAATAAGCTGTGAAGAGAGTAATGAGGACAGTATACACTGTGAGCTAATTGTTAAGGACCTGAGATAAGATACGATGTTGAGAGCAAGTTTCTGTTATAATTAAAATTTTGTTTACTAATCATATTTTATTTAGCAGTTTTAAAATAAACTTGTAAAAGTTATATAAGTGTGTTTTCCATATGATTTGCATGGGGGCCTAAATACAATATGATACATTCTATTGTTTTCACTTTGCACAGCTCCTGGCGCATATGGCTAGTGTAGTCACAGGCCCCTATGTACCTGACAGTGTCAGACTATACAGTACAATATGATGGCCCATGTAGGTCAAACAGACACTCAAGGTGGTATGGGTCACCTTGCTGTACTTTTTTATTTACTCCATAGGAAAGCACCAAGGAATGTCTTTTCTTATAATGTAGACAGATAGCAGTGGATGTGTATATTTTTTTAAATTGCTGTCAATAGACGACAGGCACAGGTGTAGCTATAGGGGGGTGCAAAGGTAGCAGTCACTACCGGGCCCAGGAGGGGGGCCAAAGACCCTTGTGCCACATATGAAGACACTGGTATTAAAGAAAGTGCATGCTGGTCAAGTTACACCTCTGGCTTTAGGGAAGGGGTTAGGTCAAAAATGTGGCGGGGGGGACGTTTAAATTTTTGCTTTAGGTAGCATGAAATCAATGTGCTTCAATGGCTGCGCATGCTGCGCATTGCTAATTCTAGCAATGCTCCACTAGATTGCTAGAATTAAAGCAGCATAAAATAATAAATATATATACAATAAATATATTCAGAGCGTTCTTTGTAGGCCATCCAGGAGGTGATTATAGACCGCCAAATGACAAGTCAGGTTCATATAATAAAGTGCTAGCAATAAAACATACAAGAATCACTCTATAATGTAGGTCTTCCAAGAGGTATTAATCAGAATAAGATGTGGATGTATAATATATAATAATATGTACAGTATAATAATAAATATGATCAAAAAAGGCGGGAAGAGGGAAATCTTCGGTGATTATAAACAGGACGGACCAAACTTCTTTCACGGGTATACCCTAAAAAACAGTATGTTAAATTTGATCAGATTTTTTTGTCATGAATTTTTATGATAATTTGGCTATAGATTTCACCCATTACATTGTAATGAGAGAAATATGTGTGAATCAAACCCAAAGGCTTTTCCAAGCAGAAATGTGTTTCAAACAAGTTTAAAAAGTCACAGATAGTGCCTAAAAATGTACACAAAATTGCACACAATGGTCCAGGTGAGGTGGAGTTGCATGGAGCAGTGCCACCTCGTGCAACTCGATGGGACATACTAGTCAGACATACTAGAATCATGGATGCCTCCCTTGGATTGTTTCAGTAACAAAGAGTTGTGGATGGGCATGTACACTGGTGGATTTTAAAAACAGCCAGGTAACCGTGCTTGGCTCTTCCATTTGCCCCATTGAGGTGCTTAAATTGGTCAATGCTGCACCAAATGCTACAGCAAAAGCTAGATAAGGATCATAAGGTTCATTGACGAAATATAGTACACCATTAGCAAAGCCAAACTAACCATGGTAAGGAAATGAAAAAGGTCAACAATCTGGACGGAGACTGTATAGTGGGTCAGATAACAACTGAATTAGCCAAACAATCTGGCTCAAATATGAACTAAACACAAACAAGGTATCAGCAAAGCACAGGGTAAACAGTAAAACTGGAACTAGCAGTCACCCAGATTAGGTTTTAAAGGGGTTGTCTCATCTCAAAGTTACTAAGGCAAGATGAGACTAAGTTCTGAACACAAGGTCTGCACTGCTTCCCGACCACCTGGTAGTCAGGAGTTTCATTTTCATTTCACCTTAGTAAGGGTGAGTTGAAACAAAGCCTTTAAATATGGGGCTCTCTTCTCTGACTGGTCAGGTGGCAATGTGCTGCCCAGCAGTCCTGCAAATATCACTGAAGAATGAACAGGTAAGTACGCTAAAGCAGGAATGCCCAACCTGTGGCCCTCCAGCTGTTGCAAAACTATGAAAATCCAAAAAGGTGTAACGTGTCAAAAAATGGTTAAAAACTACCTTTATTTATATACTCCGTAGAGGGGTAATCATTGTACTCCAACAAGAACAGTTAAAATATTCAGGGTATGATGAGGAAAAGGAAAGCTGATAGGACACGAAAAACTGTCCCTAATAAGCCCTATAATAAGGCTCAGCCCAGGGGTCTCCCTCTGTGGTAGGGATCCCCTGTCCTCGTTCCTAAATCTATATATCCTGAATCAGCCCTACACACAAAATATAATGTTCAATAGTGGATTATATGTCTCAGTAAATTAACCCCGACGAGTTTCCCCAAACATCAGTTCATCAGGGGGTAAATACAATGCATTTATATATAACTAGGTACCACCAACACACCAACATGCCACTCCTGCCCCAGCCTTCTACCTGGTATTATTAAGGGCCATATCGATGCTGCTACCCATGCACTATGGGGCTAAGTATCTATTTGTTTTTTGTTTTTTTTTTTTTTTTTTTTTCATCTCTTCCCTACTTATATATAACTGCATTGTATTTACCCCCTCATGAACCGATATTTAAGGGAAACGCGTCGGGGTTAATTTACTGAGACATATAATCCACTATTGAACATTATATTTTGTGTGTAGGGCTGATTCAGGATATATAGATTTAGGAACGAGGACAGGGGATCCCTACCACAGAGGGAGACCCCTGTTCTGAGCCTCATTATAGGGCTTATTAGGGACAGTTTTTCGTGTCCTATCATCTTTCCTTTTCCTCATCATACCCTGAATATTTTAACTGTTCTTGTTGGAGTACAATGATTACCCCTCTACGGAGTATATAAATAAAGGTCGTTTTTAACCATTTTTGACACATTACACCTTTTTGGATTTTCATTGTTTGCATTTCCGTGGCATGAAATATTACTGTATAATTATTTTGATTTATTGGATTGTTGCTCTTGTTGCAAAACTATAACTCCCAGCAAACCTTTACAGCCTACAGCTATCAGCCTACAGCAGAGCATGGTGGGAGTTGTTGTTTTATAACACCAGGAGGGCCATAGGTTGAGCATTCCTGCTCTAAAGTATGCAAAATGAGGAACATCCAAAATCATACAGCCCTACTGCTCTACTTTGATCCTAAGAATCAGAAGAAAAACAGTACATTGCGGCAGTCTCAGTTCTTAAAAATGATTGCCCAGGTTTTTTTTATTCCCACCAACACCCAGGGGTACCTGCGAAGAGATCTATGCTTACCTGCTCCCTACAGCTCTATACCAGCTTTGTGGCTCCTGGGCTGTCTTCACTGGACTTCATGTCTCTACCTGTCAACTTCTGTGTAAACAGAGTCACTGATGCTGCAGCTAATAACTGACCTCAGCAGTGAAATGAATCACCCCATCACTGCTGGGTCACGATCTGTTTGGGGACATGTCACTGCTGAGGCCAGTCAATGGCTGCAGTGGTGCATGTGACCTCATCTATACAGAAGTTAAGAGATCAGGAGCAGAGGTCCAGTGAAGACTGCCTTTGAGCCATGGAGACTGAACAGAGCAGCAGGGAGCAGGCAAGTTGGAGCCAGATATTGTATACTTCAGAGAATACGCACTGGTACTGCGATAAGGAAGTGTGTGAAAAACTGCAGAAAGTTGAAACTATTTTAATTGGACTTAACAGTATGATTTGACACATTCAAATATCTTCTCACTGGTCAGCATTTCTCACATTCAAGTGTAGAACTTGCCATTGCTCTTTAAGAACCTGGCAGATTTTAATCCTATTAGTCTAAAAAGCGAATATAATTATTCTCCACAGTGAGTAGCACATTGCAAAGTCCACCAGGACTTGCTTCTTGAGACACAAAGTGACTAAATGTTAAAGTGACTAAATGTTATGGAAACAAGAATTTTATAAGACATTAGTACTAGAGATGAGCGAGTAGTGTTCGATCGAGCCGGTATTCGATCGAATACTACGCTATTCGGCATACTCGATTTCGATCGAGTATAACGGCGATGGCGCACTTAGAATTCGTTTCCCCTCCCACCTTCCCTGGCGCTTTTTTTCCACCAATCACCATGCAGGGGGGGTATGACAGGCCCGTGGAGCACGCTGGCAGTGCGAAAACAGCGTCTACATGGATTGGCTGGAAAAACCACGTGACCTCGAATCATAAAAACTCAGCTCTTCCTGCTCGTTCGCATATGCTGAGTGAACTTAGTCAGGGACAGAGGCTGGAGAAGGGAGAGATAGGTTTTAGCTGTTGGACAGGCAGGAGCGTGATTAAAAGCCCTTATCAGGGCTACTATAGTGCAGTACAGTGATAGCTTTACTACCATATACACTCTGCAGAGAAAGGCTGCTGTATTCAGGGATAGCTGCTGGAGTAGGGACAGAGAGAGGCATTAGTGGTGAATTAGGTGCTCTGCTACATACCAAACTAATTTGGCACTACTGTTATGCGTTTCTTTTGGCTGGCAAACCCTGTTATATACCTAGTGTGTATATGCACCATCTGATCTTCTGGCAGTATAACGGCTGTGTACATTTTTTTTTTTAAATACAGTTTCTTTGGCTCTAGTGTTCTGGGTTCTGTGTGCCTGCAATACCCTTTTCGTATACCAGGTGTAAATACCCACCATCTGACCTGTTAGTACACGGCTGTGTACCTAGAAATATAAAAAAAAAAAAAGGCATTTTATTTGGGACCTGTACTGTGCGTTCTGCGTGCTTGCAAAATTATTTTATATACGTGGTGTTAATACACACCGTCTGACCTGTTAGTACACGGCTGTGTACCTAGAAATATTTTAAAAAAAGGCATTTTATTTGGCACCTGTACTGTGCGTTCTGCGTGCTTGCAAAAATCTTGTATAAACGTGGTGTTAATACACACCGTCTGACCTGTTAGTACACGGCTGTGTACCTAGAAATATTAAAAAAAGGCCTTTTATTTGGCACTGTACTGTGCGTTCTGCGTGCCTGCAAAATCTTGTATATATGTGGTGTTAATACACACCGTCTGACGCTGTTAGTACAAGGCTGTGTACCTAGAATATATATAAAAAAAGGCATTTTATTTGGCACCTGTACTGTGCGTTCTGTGTGCCTGCAAAAATCTGTAATATACGTGGTGTTAATACACACCGTCTGACCTGTTAGTACACGGCTGTGTACCTAGAAATATTTAAAAAAAGGCCTTTTATTTGGCACCTGTACTGTGCGTTCTGCGTGCCTGCAAAAATCTTGTATATACGTGGTGTTAATACACACCGTCTGAACCTGTTAGTTACACGGCTGTGTACCTAGAAATATAAAAAAAGGCGATTTTATTTGGCACCTGTACTGTGCGTTCTGCGTGCCTTGCAAAAATCTTGTATATACGTGGTGTTAATACACACTGTCTGACCTGTTAGTACAGGCTGTGTACCTAGAAATATTAAAAAAAAGGCCATTTTATTTGGCAACCTGTTTACTGTGCGTTGCTTCTGGTGCTTTGCAAAATTATTGTTATATACGTGGTGTTAATAACACCTGCTGACCTGTTAGTACAGCGGCTTGTGTACCTAGAAATATTTTAAAAAAAAGGCCTTTTATTTGGCCACCTGTACTGTGCGTTCTGCGTGCTTGCAAAAATCTTGTATATAGTGGTGTTAATACACACCGTCTGACCTGTAGTACAACGGCTGTGTACCTAGAAAAATATAAAAAAAGGCATTGTTATTTGGCACCTGTACTCTGTGCGTTCTGCGTGCCTGCAAAAATCTTGTATATACGTGGTGTTAATACACACCGTCTGACCTGTTAGTACAAGGCGTGTACCTAGAAATATTAAAAAAAGGCCTTTTATTTGCACTCTGTACTGTGCGTTCTGCGTGCTTGCAAAGTTATTTATATACGTAGGTGTTAATACACACCGTCTGACCTGTTAGTACACGGCTGTGTACTAGAATATAAAAAAAAAAGGCATTTTATTTGGCACCCGTTACTGTGCGTTCTGCGTGCTTGCA
Organism: Rhinella marina; assembly: GCA_900303285.1. Lineage (NCBI taxonomy): Eukaryota > Metazoa > Chordata > Amphibia > Anura > Bufonidae > Rhinella > Rhinella marina. The sequence goes on along the minus strand of ONZH01023834.1, from coordinate 666 downwards.
AAATTATTTTATATACGTGGTGTTAATACACACCGTCTGACCTGTTAGTACAAGGCTGTGTACTAGAAATATATAAAAAAGGCCATTTTTATTTGGCACCTTGTACTGTGCGTTCTGCGTGTATGCAAAATTATTTTATATACGTGGTGTTAATACACACCGTCTGACCTGTTAGTACAAGGCTGTGTACCTAGAAATATTAAAAAAAGGCATTTTATTGGCACCTGTACTGTGCGTTCTGCGTGCCTGCAAAAATCTTGTATATACGTGGTGTTAATACACACCGTCTGACCTGTTAGTACACGGCTGTGTACTAGAAATATTTAAAAAAAGGCATTTTATTTGGCACCTGTACTGTGCGTTCTGCGTGCTTGCAAAATTATTTTATATACGTGGTGTTAATACACACCGTCTGACCTGTTAGTACACGGCTGTGTACCTAGAAATATTAAAAAAAAGGCCTTTTATTTGGCACCTGTACTGTGCGTTCTGCGTGCCTGCAAAAATCTTTTATATACGTGGTGTTAATACACACCGTCTGACCTGTTAGTACACGGCTGTGTACCTAGAAATATTAAAAAAAAGGCCTTTTATTTGGCACCTGTACTGTGCGTTCTGCGTGCTTGCAAAAATTTTATATACGTGGTGTTAATACACACCGTCTGA